>APFE030412309.1:30557-57222 GCA_000404065.3 Pinus taeda | reverse complement strand
GTTGTAAGCATATTTCGGTATTTTCCATTAATGAAATGAAGCATTATTTCCACTGCATCTTTGTGTATATGGTTATCTCTATATTTTATTGCGTTCCTGTTTAAATCCGGATCAGAAGAGGAAACAACACATCAGGAGGATCGCATAAAGGAAGAGAGAAAAATAGAGGATGGAGGAAATAGTGAAGGAGTTGGATGAGTTGAAGGAGCAACTTTGGAAGGAATAGGAGTTGTGCAGATAGGAGAAGGAATCATAGAAAGAACATGTATGTCAGGGGGTGCAACATGTATAGATAGATGAAACTGTGCTTGTACATGTAGTAGACTCATCTGATTAGCTAGCACCAATAAAATATGGTGAGCAGTGAGAGGAGCAGGACTTCGCTCAAGCGATTGAACAAGCACTTGAGCAGATGAATATGGATATGGATGAGTAAGAGTTAGAAAAATACATAGACCTCATGCCTTACCACTAAGAGGTTGAATGACCAGCTTCACTGGATCTGTAGGCAGAGCAAGTCGTAAGCGACCAATGAGATACTGAGATCCTTGCAGATGATCCGAAAGGAGAGATGCACAACATATCATTCGACGCGTTGCAACATAGAGTTGTGTAATCATGCTGAGTGTCTACTCTGCATGACAAAAAATCTCATATGTAGTTTGAAGAATGAGTGATTGTGTCTGACACACACAATCATCTAGTATCATTTTGCAATGCTATCATATCATATGTCGAAGCCACTAGCTCGAGTGTTTGCTTCTTGATACTTGAGAATGAGCGAATGGCTAAGAAGTTACAGATAGGCAAGTAAGGAGGAGAACTAGTTACAACATTTTCCTAAGGAGAGTTGAAGAATGCGACACTAGATGAAGTATTGTCCCTTGAGATAGTCATGTGGGCATTATATTCCAAGTTTGGTACTGTGCATAAGGCAATTGTCCATCTCAACGATTGGCAACAATGATGTGCTAGGAGAGAACGTATCTTTTCAAACATGCATACTGCTGTTGATTACATGCATACATGAAAAATGAGATACAAGCGAGCCCCATTTCACTTTCCAAAGATGATGAAGCCTATAGAATTTGAGCTAAAGGTACGCATCTAGAGTCAGATCCGGAACTATGAAGATCTCTTGTAGCTCATCACTACTTTGTAAGCTTCCCATGCACAGTATTCAATAGTATGGATGTTGTTGTGCACGCATATGCGATCCCATCTATTGGGACACTCACTAAGGAAAAGACAAAGGCACTAGTCTAACTGGATCTCGACTTGTACTTTGATGTTTGAATACACTCAAGACAATGATGTGCATGTTATTAGACGAGTTGGACAGAGGAGCTAGAGTAATGTACCTGGATGAAATGGAGGTGAGAGTTCTTTTCCAGAAATATTTCACCATAGAGTACATGCACACCATTGTAGACTACCAATATTGGCATCAGTTCACCACGGTCGAGCATCGTGAGGGCGTCAAAGAGCTAGTCTTCCCAGAGTTGTTTGAATTATAGTGATGTCCTACATGGCTTGCTCAAGCCTATTTTTTCTCACATGGGCACATGTGCAGATTGTATGTAACGTCTTGTCAAGTGGAAGTTCAAGTGTCGATAGTTATATGTAACAACCATAGAGTAGATGAAGAGTCATGATGGTATATGAATAGTCACAAAGGGGAATGTCAAGGGCCACCCCACACTTTTCTATATATAGTCCCTCATAACTCATTGTATTGGCTTTTGGTCAGCCAAGAGTTTGATAGGAGCATCTTAGAGAAATCTTGGAGAGTATTGTAATGAGCCTTGGCTTATCCACTGTGCAGAGATAGTATATCTCATTGGATGAGTAGGCGGTAGTGACTGTAACATTCTGCTATTGCAACTAGTGGTTGGTCATGGTTGTATTGTATGACTAGAACTTTCACTTATTAATATAAGAAAGCAACACATTTCATGCATATGTCATGTTGTATTTCAGCTATCTTGTTTACTCTAATTGATATATGTATATGTTTACTTACGCGTGTCTATATAGACTATTTTGTATATATATGTATGAATCTTACTAAAATGTGTTTTGGTTTAATCATCAATTTGGATTTCTAGCTTACTTTCCTTCCAATTTGTGATGCATCTTTTCTCATGTGTTATCTTATTAATTTTGTGCTTTCAAAGGTTTCCAAGGGGTGCACTCACCTCACCCTTCATGTGTTAGAACCATTCATGCACCTTCTTTGGCTTGTTGCATATGTCACACCCTTGCTACCAATAGGGACATCTTGCTTGTCTCTGTGTGCAATCACAGTCAAAGCGATACCATATGACCCAATGCTGGGACTCCTACACCAAATGGTTTGAGGTCTAGTTGGGGCTTCTTACCAGGGAGATCCCCTGACATGTTAGTAGGTCCAGCACCATAAACAACACCATACATCACTAACCCTGTGGACAGGTCATTGGAGCCACTAGTCAAAGAAAATATTACAGACTTTAAAGCTATGTGGGAGGAGCCAAGGCGAAAATTTCTTTCCATGTACAAATGAGGGTTATTTATAGCGAAGGGTAAAATTCACCCTTTTGATTGTTTGACGTCCCTCATGAATGTTTGACTTTCGTGACTTTTCAAACTTACATGACTCTTCAAATTACAAGCGGGTCTCTTAGACTTCCACGTTACATTACATTGATTGACACAGTATGACCCATAGTAGTTATGTGGTTGACATCACTCATTACACGACTCGACATGACAATGCTGGTACAATGTTGCTTCTGGTGTACATGTCAAGCTGCATTGCTCCTGAGTGATGTATGTCCTCATGGTGTATCACAGCTTCTCCTCCACATGGCAGGGTGTGTGGAGTCTTGGATAGTCATTGGGTTCACTTGATATTGTGCTCGCATGTTTCTCATTTCATGTAATTTGGCATGCTTGACATGTTCATCCATTCATGAAAAAGCATGTTCATTTGTTCGTCCATTCGAGAACTCATCCTTTCATGTTCTTCCATTCGTCTGTGTGCTAACACATCTTTGCATGTTCATTCATTCGTTTATCCACAAACACATCTTCACATGGTCATCCATTCAGGGACATGTCCTTTTGCATGTACTCTCCTTATTCATCCCATCTGTCATCACGTCATGTCTATTCATGTACCTGTATCTACAGTCACTCATGATGAGACAACATCAAATACATAAACCTCCTCATCTACCATGGTGCATGATCTTTTTTGGGTGCAGGTGACTGGGAGAGAGGACAAGGTTATGAAAGTATGCAAGGCCAGTTTCGAGTTAGGAGGCAGGCTCTATGCATTGCTGGTGAAAACTATACAAAAATCACTAGGATACGGAGATGAGAATTCTAGATTGGCAGTGACTGTTTACGGGATCTGGTTCTGCTGGAGGACATATCTATGCAATTTTTGTGAGAAGCAGCGTGGGCTGTGGGAGTACTTGGTAGGCAAGATCTACAAAATTTTTGGAGTGAGAAGGTAGCAAAATCTTGGTGCCAAAAACCACTCAGTTCCTGGAGGGAGCTGGTAGTGAGAGCTTGGCAGCAAAAATTGTGTAGTTCCTGGATGGATCTGGTAGCGGTTTGGTGGGAAAAACTATGTAGTTGCTAGGAAGCTGAACTGTTGACCACCTCTATGTAGTTTTTGAGTTGATCGGACTACTAGGCTGTAAAGGGATTGCTCATGAAATCTGCATAGCTTTCCAAGTGAACAACCAATCAACTGATTGGTGACTAGCTGGGAAAACATCACAATTTCTTGAGGGAGATAGGGATGGGCACTGGGTGTGTGTCTAGCTTATCTATGTAATTTGCTCAGTCAGTGAAGCGAGAATGGTCTGCAGCCTCTGCGCAATATTTTAGGGGTGTGAATCTTAGGCTGACCACCCGATGAAAGTCTCTTGTTAACCAACAAAAGTGGTGATTGACGAGCTTGTGGGCAGCGAAACTTGAAATGGTTTGTTGGGTGCTCCTGCACTATTCTAGTGAAAATTGATTGAGTTGATGATGGGGAAATGGTCTGATTATGAGAGGGTGATCTGGTTGTTATAATTTCAACAAAAATGACTAAGTGTGTGAACGAGTGAAATGGTGCATACGCAACCTTGCAAACACAAACTGACATGACTTGACAACAAGACACCTCAAACATCAAGACACACATGCTCAACATGACCAACCAATGGTTCAAGTGACAATATCCATGCTTGTAATCGATCGATGGATGACTGCAATGACACTTGTGGGATAGTGCCTATGACTCTATGTGTGAATGTAGTGGATGTTTACCTAGTGAACACAACATGTACACATGAAGTGAAGATCTTGTGCATGAACAAAACATGGTCACAAGCAAGACATTGATACCAATATAGAAAAGTTGTCCGTTGAACGATCAACCAAGGTGGGTGCAATGACTCACACGAGTTGACAGGGTGAACCTGAGTGCATGAAAACATCAAGTAAAACTCTCAAAGGAGGCTCCTAAATTGGATGGGGGCCAAAATTTTGGAGGGCGTTGTAGCCGCTACAACAGGATCTTTCCTCAAACATGGATCCCAACATTGATGGATAGATTTGAGTTGGCACAATTGAGAAATTCAGATGCTGATGTGGATAAGCTTGAACATTGTAAGGATGAGCTATAGAGAACAATTTCATCCCCCATGTTCACATTGGAGTACAAGCTTACTGAGTTGTTAGCTCATTATGAGGAAATGAATGTGGTAATGGAGTTTTGAAGTCGAACCAGTGAACTTGAGTGGAGGTTCCTAGAACAATAATAAAAAACACAAGATATGGAACAATTGATAGTTGTACAAAGAAATCTTCAACAGAAGGAAGAGGTAGAAGCATCTCAATTGCATGTTGAAAAGGACAATTTAGAACAACATTTATCAGTTTTGCAAGAATTTATATAGAGTGTCAATGTAGATATTGCACTTATTAAAGGGAATGTGAAGAGAAGGTGAAAGAGCTTATAACCCAATTGGATCTCTCAAACAAGCAACAAGAGGGACTATTGTCAAGGCTACGAACTGCATGGGATGATAATGAGAAGTTGATGAATAACGATACAAATTATATTCAAATGAACCAAGAGTTGTGTAGTAAAATTTCAGTTGGAGAGAGATCAACAAGATGCCATGGCTGAAAAGAACTACCTTGTTCAAAAGGTTGAAGAAACTAATTTCATAAATTTTGAAATTGAGAGTTGTAAAAAAATTTATATGGCTATAAAATAGAGAGGAATGGTTTAGAGCTTCTTTGCAAAGGGTTAGACATGAAAAGGGAAATCTGGAGGATGAGCTTCACTCATTGAAATTAACACTAGAAAATTCAGATGCAGGTTTGGATAGGTTGAAATGTTCCAAGGATACGCTAGAGAAAATGGTTGGATCTTTCTAGTTCACATTGGAGGAGAAAGTTATTGAATTAACATCTCATTAGGAGTAGAAAAAATAATTGATGGAGCTTTGAAGTCGTCAAAGTGAAATTGAGCAATGGTTGGTAGAACAAGAGCCCTCCTTCAAAAGCCATTTTTCTTATCATAAAAGGTTGTGAATATTTTTCCTTTGAATAGAAAGGTTGTAGAAAACATTTACTAGGAAATATATGGGAATAATACGTAAAATATTTTCATCTAATCGATTGATTAAATTTCCATTATTTTTTGAATAAAAAGCATTGATAGTAGTTACTAATCTTGCAGCCAACAATTACCTTCCAAATGGTCCATTAGCAAATTTCAAGGATGTTCTTGTCCTTCAAACGTGCTACCTTACAAAGGAGGTTACTTCTTATTTCTTTTGACATTTAGGAGAATATATAATATTTTTGGAAGGAAAAGTTCACCAAAAAAATATGATGGCTTCCTCAATGACCAAACTTTGTTCCTACTTCATTTGAGGGCCTTTCCAGCTTCACCACTATAAATTGTGGAGTTCCTTTTTTATGTTTAAATGGCTCATCTTTGACCTCACCATATTTTTCTAATTGTATGTGATGACCCTGCACAATATCGTGTACCTCAATCCAACTATCCTTATTAGCAACTCTTTAGAGCTCCAAATCAGCACAGGGAAGGACTGGATTTCAATGAAATTATTAGAATAGATATTACATGGTGTGGGTCATATCTCCATGAATGAGAATGGGTTTTTTTCTTGTTAAAGTCATGCATGGGAGTTCAGAAACTGCACTATCTCAAATTGTACAACTGGTAGAGGCTACATAGATGGCTAGATAACCTGTGCAAAAACTTGCTAACAATATTTCTAGGTTGTTTGTTCCCTTCGTAAGTATATTATCTTGATAAGTAGTTTACTTATTCCAATAAAATTTGGAGGGAAATTGGTCTTTTGATGATAAAATTGGCATTCAAGTGGTTGCAACTGCTATTATAACCTAGCTTGGTTGGTTCAGTTCTAGGGAAGTTGGGATCTTTCCTCAAACATGGATACCAACATCGATGGATAGATTTGAATTGAAATTGTTGTTTGGAATATCAGTGAAAGAGGAACGGTATAGAGGCTTCTTTGCAAAGAGTTGGTCAAGAAAAAACAAAAGTGGAGGAGGACCTTAGCTCATCGAAAGAAACACAGAAAAATTCAGAGGTTGTTGTGGATAAGCTAAAACATTGCAAGGATGAGCTAGAGAGAACTATTGTATCCCTCCAGTTCAAATTGGAGAACAAGCTTACTAAATTATCATCTCATTATGAGAAAATGAATGTAGTGATGGAGCTTTGAAGTCAACCTAGTCAACTTGAGTGGAGGTTGCTAGACAAAGAATAAAAAACACTAGATGTGGAACAATTGATAACATTGCAAAAATATATTCAATAGAAGGAAAAGGCAGAAGCATCTCAGTTGCGTGCTGAAAAGAAAAATTTAGAGTAACATTTGTTAGGTTTGCAAGAATTAATACAAAGTACCAAAGCAGATATTTCATTTATTAAAATGGAATGTGAAGACAAGGTGCAAGAACTTATAACCCATGTGGGTCTGTCAAACAAGTGAAATAAGGCATTATTGTTAAGGCTACAAGCTGCATGGGATGATAATGAGAGGGTGATGAATAATGAAACAAATTATATTCAAAGGAACCGAGAACTGTGTAGTAAAATTTCAGAGTTGGAGAGAGATCTACAAGCTGTCATGGTTAAAAAGAACTACATTTTTCGAAATGTTGAAGAGTTTAATGTGATAAATTTTGAACTTCAGAGTTGTAAAAGAAATTTTGATGGCTATAAAATAGAGAGGACTAGTTTAGAGGCTTCTTTACAAAGGGTTAGTCAGGAAAAGAAAAATATGGAGGATGAGATTAGCTCATTGAAAGAAACACTAAAAAATTTAGATGCAGATGTGGATAGGTTGGAATGCTGCAAGGATATGCTAGAGAAAATTGTTGCATCACTCTAGTTCACATTGGAAGAGAAAGTTGTTGAATTACCATCTCATTATGAGCAGAAAATTGAATTGATGGAGTTTTGAAGTGGTCAAAGTGAACTTGATCAGAGGTTGGTAGAACAAGAGTCAAAGACATAAGATATGAAACATTTGTTAGTTTTGTAGAAAGAGCTTCAACAGAAGGCAAAGGAAGAATCATCTCAATTGTGCGATGAAAATAATAATTTAGATGAATATGTAGAAATTCCCACTGTAGACCACCTGGTAATGCAATGTACTAAAGCAAAAAACTCGATCTACTTCTACAAACAATTTAGCTGAAGCTTAATCGAACATGAGCAACATCAATAAGAACACATATAACTGATAAGAAAGAATCAATCACACATAACACAGAAGAGTTTACACGGGGAAAGCCTTAGCCTAAAACCCTAACTCTATATTATCATACAAGTGGAAATATAGCCAGTATTAGAAAAAGAATCAGCTCAAAAGCTATTTTTCTCTCTCTGCAATACCTTTGCTACTCATAGACAGTTAAAGGCCTCTATCTAACCTCTGGTATGCCCTCCAAGCCTCCTATTTCTTTGCACAATTTTGATTGGGGTCCAGTGCAACCACTTGTGTGAATTGGCCTCTTCACACACTCACTAACCTCTAATCCAACTACACAGGCCTAAAGGAGATAAATCATCATCAAGGATGAGCTTCCTTTATAGGAAAAATATTCATCCAATTGATAGTACATTGTCCCTTCTCTGATCTCAACTAGGTCTCTTTCTGAACTGACATGCATGAGTTATCCATGAGTGAATACTTAGTTATCTAAAATATAGTAGTTACATGCATGCAAGCATTAACTAATTGAACTCTCATTAATTTAACAAACTATTAAATTTATCTAATTGGACTTGACTCAGTTAACTGCACCAACTAATTACAACTCAATATTATGACTAATCCTTTTCTCTTTAACTAAGGGATAAATTTATCAATTAATAGATAAACTATTGCATGTCCTCACATAGACTTTAAGTTTGATTTTCCTTAACTAATTAACTCAAGATAAATTAATTAATTAATTTACAAATTGCTATTAATATCAAATTCGAATTTTACTTCCTATTTTTAGTCCAGGGACTAACTAAAATAGGAATCCATTCTGAACTACTAAAAATAGAATGCTATTTTTAGCACTTCTATTTTTAGCGTTTCTTGGGACCATTTTCAATACTCCCTCTCAACAAGAAAGACGTCCTCTCGAACCTGATCCTGTACCTTCAGAATGTTCTGCATGCAACACTTCTACCAAGTCTGGTTGATCTAACAACTCTTGGAACAAAAAAAACTCCCAACTGACCTCTCTGTTGGGCTAGAAACATACTCTGATGTTGAAGCTCTACCTACTGCTGACAAGTGCTCCCTCTGTGACCTCTACACTACTGCAACATCTCCATGCATCTCACACTGTTACACACCTCTCTGTGCCATCCTGCACTGGTGAAACAGACTTGTGCCTCTCGCATTGTTGCAACCTACTAGCTCTACACAATCCTGGGACTCCTGCATTGTAGCTCTCTCTGCTGCTCCATCCACATATGTCTCTACCTAATCATCTAGTCCTGCTACTCCTCATCAAGGCTCCTATAGCGAATTCAAATCAAAGAGGTTGGGTACCTCAAGGATCCTGCACCTATTCCAGCCTTCTTGGGACTGTCACTCCACATCGCCACACCTCCTACCTGGAGGTATGGATGCATGTGATCCCTCTACTCACTTAACTCGAAATTTCCCCCTACTAGAGGTCTCTTCATGAGTGGATGCCTCCACTCGGTCTCATCTTGGCTTCTCCAGTTGTGGTTACTCCACAACCTCCTGAAGTTGCTTCACCAATGGTGGCTCCTCCACAATTGTCTAAGACTTATTCTATGGTTGCATGTTGAGAGGCAATTTAATCTCCCTCTCAACCACCAAGTATCTAACCTTTTCCTTGCATGCATCTTGTACCTCAAGTGCATATAGGTTCTTGGCTAGCACACCAATCTGTTTCATGTTTCCCACCGTCATGAAATTTTCTGGAAAAGGAGTTGATTTTAAATCAGTGATATCTCCCTCATCTGAACTCCGATTCAGCAAATTTGTTTTTTGAATTTGAGTATTTTTTCGCAAGGAATCCAAATCTTCTATTTTTTTCTCAAAATTTTGTACAAAAAGTTTTAGATCTACTTTAAAAACTCTCGGCCCAAAACTCAAAACTTGAAAATCTCCTCTAGTATATTGTTCTCAGCTCTGATCACCTTTGCTCTGATACCATGTAGAAATTCCCACTATAGATCACTTGGTAATGCAATGTACTAAAGAAAAAAACTTGATCTACTTCTACAAACAATTTAGCGGAAGCTTAATCGAACATGAACAACATCAATAAGAACACATATGACTGCTAAGAAGGAATCAATCACACATAACACATAAGTATTTACTCGGAGAAAGCCTCAGCGTAAAACCCCAACTCTGTATTATCATACAAGTGGAAATATAGGCAATATTACAAAAAGAATCAACTCAAAAGCTATCCTGCTCTCTCTACAATACCTCTGCTACTCATAGACAGTCAAAGGCCTCTATCTAACATTTGGTATGCCCTTCAAACCTCCTATTTCTTTACGCAATTTTGATTGGGGTCCAGTGCAGCCACTTGTATAAACTGGCCTCTTCACATAGTCACTAACCTGTGATCCAATTACACAATCCTGAAGGAGATAAATCCTCATCATGGATGAGCTTCCTTTATAAGAAAAACATTTATCTAATTGATAGTACACTGTCCCTTCTCTGATCTCAATTGGGTCTCTGTCTAAACTGACATGCATGAGTTATCCATGAGTGAATACTCAGTTATCTGAAATACATTAGTTACATGCATGCAAGCATTAACTAACTGAATTCTCATTAATTTAACAAACTGTTAAATTAATTTAACTGGACTTGACTCAATTAACTGAGCCAACTAATTACAACTCATCCTTATCTCTTTAACTGATGGTTAAATTCCTCAATTAATAGATAAGCTGTTGCATGTCCTCACATAGAATTCAGGTTTGATTTTCCTCAACTAATTAACTCAAGATGAATTATTTAATTAATCTACAAATTGTTGTTAATATCAAATTCGAATATTACTTCCTATTTTTAGTCTAGGCACTGACTAAAATAGAAATCCATCCTGAACTACTAAAAATAAGATGTTATTTTTAGCACTTCCATTTTTGATTCCCTGTTGCCCATTCCAGCACCGGTACCTAAACTGCTATTTTTAGCACTTCTATTTTTAGCATTTCTTGTTTCCATTTTCAATAAAATACTCATGAGGCTTGGAAGAATCACTAGAGAGAGCTAATGTAGAGGTTGTATTTGTTGAAAAGGAATTTGAAAAGAATGTGCAAGAATTCATGACCCAGCTAGATTAGTCAAACACACAACATGAGACATTATCGTCAAGGTTGAAAATTGCATGGAGTGATAATGAGAAACTAATGAATAATGAAACAAATTATATTCAAACTAACAAAGAGCTAGGCAATAAACTTTCAAAGTTGGAGAAAGACATACAAATTGTTCTGAAGGATAAGAACAATCTTATTGAAAGGATTAAGGAATGTGACAATATGAAGGTTGAATTTGAAAGATGTAAGATGGTTTTGGAGAGTTCTAAAGAGGAAAATGCACAATTAAATGTTTCCTTGCATAAAGTTAATTAGAAAAGTGCAAACTTGAGGATGAGCTTTGCTCATTAAAAGCTGTGCTGGAAAATTCAAATGGAGAATTGGGTGACTTGAAATGTTCAAGGGATGAATTAGAGATGACAGTAACATTCATAAAGTCCAACTTGGATGATCAACATGCTCAAATATCATTTTTTAATGATCAAAGGGATGAACTCATTCAGCTTTGTAGGAAACATAGTGAACTTAAGAACAAGTTTATGGAAGAAGAATTGAAAACAGAAGGTTAGAGTAAACATTTATTCCATTCAAAAGAGCTTTTGCAGCATGTGAGCTTCATGCGAGAAAGGATGATTTGGAGGCACACTTATCAGTCACATAAGAGTCACTACAAAGGGCTAATGCAGATAATACATTCATGACCAAGTAGTTTGAAATGAAGGCACAAGAATCAACTTTGTCAACAAAGAAAAGGGGAGAGTTGTTATCAACATTGCAGAATACATTGAGTGAACTTGAGATTCAGACAAAGATGAGGAAAAGTACCTCCAATTAAATGAGGAAATGTCTTTTAAATTTTCAAAATTGGAAACAGAAGTGGAAACTCTTTCCATTGTGGAGGATGAAATTCTTCATAAGGCTAAGGAATATGATGCTATAAAAGATGAAATTCATAATATTAAAAAACATTTAGACATTTGTAGTACAAAGAAGGCAGAGTTAGAAGTGTCAAGAGAAGTCATAAGCAGATGCAGATCAACTTCGTTTACAAAAGAAAGAATTGGAACCAATCAACATTGAAACAAGAATCACCGCGGATTGCATTAATTAGAGAGCAATATGAATCCAAGGAGCAAGATTTTTGCAAAGAAATTGAACATATTAAATCAACATAGGGAAGAATTATTGCTAAAGCTGCAGGGCACATTGAAGGAGCTTGAGATGCAAAAAAAAAATTTGAAACACACTACATGAAAAAATAGAAGAGATTTCAACTAAATAGTAATTAATGTCTATAGATGTACATGTAGGAAGATGATATCAGTATATTGTGTAATTTATATCTATTCCTTCTTGAAACACTTCCAGTCCTTTCCATACCGAATGATGTTAAAAGCATATTACAATGTTTCTCTTAGAGTATTAGCTTGGCTAGGATTTTAGTTTGGCATATCCTTTTGATGAGAATTTGTTAATGTACTACTAAGTTAATTGCAAATTTGGAGTTACGAGGAATTTAGAGTTATGAGCATTGATGATGAGGAGAAATCGAAATGAAACTTATGCTCTGAAGATGGCTCATGATTTCATTTGATGAACCGCAGATTTTATATTTTGGACTCGCAAAGTGGCTACCGAACCCATGGACATACCTGATATTAACAACAACTATTTAATGTGCGTTTAGGTGAGTAGTTCTATTTCTTCTTGAGAATTTGCTAGGAACATGCATACACTTGATATTCATTTCATAAGGATGGCTTCACTTATCTTCATAGTGGACCAGGGATATTCATGTTTGTTACTTTTATATTATAGCTATCTTTCCCCAGAGTATCTCATGCATGGGATTGTTGATGAGAAAATAAATGTTTTCGCATTTGGTGTACTTCTGTTGGATCTAATTACTAGTCGCTTTCCAATTAACTCTTAGCAAAGCTTAGTGATGTGGAAATGTGATTCCTACTTATCGGTGATAGATTGTTCATATTTGAGTGAGTACCATAGCTATGTGTTTCTCTATATATTTGGGCTTCCAACTCTGCCTCGGTTAGCATTTTTGCCAACAGAAGAAAAGAATCATCTGTGGGTTGTTGCATAACGTATGGAATCAATGCAGAAAAAGCCTCTACTTGAATATAGAAGCATCCAGAAGTTGGTTGATGCTCACCTGGGCGATGCATACAATTCCCATTAGTTGGATGTGATGGCCTCCATTGCTATATTATGTGTCCAACAAATTGGCATCCTCAGGCCTTCCATGAAACATGTAAGTTGTTAAAATGAGAATTTGTAAGCCCATTATTGATCCAAAGCTAGTGCCTCCACTATTTTCTCGAAACTCTAATACAACTACAAGTATATGGTACTGACTGAAAATTACCACAATCCTCATTTATTAAATATCGATCAAATCTACCTCTAGGTTTTAATTTTGAAATTGCAACACATGTTAAATTAGGTTTTTCAAATTCTCAATGGGGAAGGATAAAACATAGAAAACTCAGAATCCTCAACAATGCCACATTTGCACACACCATGTCTACATGAATCATTGGACATAGGAGAATACATCTCCTCGACACACTGTGATAGACATCAATCATCACAAGGAGGTTTCTCTGCAATTCTGAAACTCACACCGCTACTTTTGCAATTCAATTTAGGCTATCATATGACAATTTTTATATTTCCTTTCATCGGAATCAGAGAGACTACATCTGACATGACATTTGTATAAGTAGGAGGAGGTCACTTCGAGCGGAATTAATGTACCACAATGTTTGTACATGTTCATTTTCAATCATGTTGTTCTTCGTTACCTGAATTTATTGTGCAACAAACATGTGAAACAACAATAACAAAAACAAATAAATTTCAACTCTAGAGTCATTTTGCTTTCCAAATGCCTCCCACACAAGTGTAGGAAAATCCAATATGGTTACTCTCCTTCAACTATGGTTGCACATTGTTTTAGAAATTTCTCATTAGTAATATAATGATGATATGTATTATATATGTTGTGTTTTAATTTTTCAAGTTTTGGGTTTTTTTGGTAATTTTTAAAGTCAATGTTGATAAGAAAAAGATTGGTTTGAATAATAAATTTAAGGACTGCAATGTGGATAACTCAAGTGAGTTTTTGAAAATATAATGTGAATAATTCTTCAAAGTGTTAAATCTATTTATATATTTAAAATTATTTTATCTATGAAAAAATCAAACATTGATCTTTTCAAGACTGCTGTCTCCATTTTCAAGGCGTCTCCCCACCATTCCACCCTTCCAATGCTGCAAACATTGGATCGACACTTGAAATAAGAGTTGTGTATATGGACTTTTTAGATTTCGGTGACGGGAAGAAATGAGGTTAAATCTATTAGCAGTTAAAATGATTTTTTAACTGCATTTGGATTCAGCGCCCTGGAAAACCCCTGGGAGCCATTGATTGTGCAGAAACTAGCTATCAAACTTGGGATTCCAATGAATTGCTGCCAGATTTTGACCGGAAAAATCCGCCGGAAAGACTTTCAAAAAGTCGCGTTATAGACTACTGGTTGAAATAATAGTATACCCATGAACAGCCATCTGACATAACATAAAATCCAAGTGGAGAAACCTCGAAAAGTCCGTTCTGCCTTCCTACTGCAATGACATGCCGCCCTGCAGTCATTACAGTGCCAGGAGAAGGTCAGAGATTACATAAAATCAGGCTTCAGCTTTCCAAAATGTGTGGATCTACTTTTCCAGGGCCACTGTCTCCATTTTTTCAAGGCACTCCTCCCCACCACCGTCACCATCTTCCACTGATTCCGAATCTCTGCAAAGCGCAGAAAGCGAATGTCTGCTTCTTTGAAATAATGGTCTGCCCATGCTGAGCCAGTAACATAACATAAAACCCAACTCGATAAATCTCGAAAAGTCTGTCCTGCTTTCCTGCTGCAATGGTATACGGCCATGCAGTCATTACAGTGCAGGCAGAAAGTCAGAGATTGCAGTCTTTCGAATTAGTGTTGGGTTGGATAAAAGAAGGGTTCCCCGCTGTGAATTAACTGGCCTTCTCCGCCTAATTGTCTGATGATGCCATGACAGATGACACGAGATGAATAAATTTTGGGTATGTTATGTTGCACATTTCATGCAGGGTCTGCCGCTCTAGGAAAAACTCAGTAAGATTTCGCTGTCCGTCCAACAACTCCGGAGTCAGTGGATCGGCCAATTTTGGAGCTTTTTCTTGATTATGCCATACATGATGTTTATTGTTTATGATTTATGCTTGTTGTTATTCTGGAATAAGGTTTTTAGGTAACGAATATTGGAGTTTTTTTCTTATCATGCAATACATGATGTTTATGATTTATGCGTGTTTTTTTGTTTTAGAATAAGGTTTTAATATATTATATATAATATCAAAACTTTATATAAAAAATTATAGAATAAGGTAAGATTTGAATATATAAATTATTAATTTATTAAAAAATATATTTATAAATTAAATTAAAATAAAATATATATAAAGAATATTTAATTGAAAGAATAAATTAATAGTTTTTTCCTAAATATAATTATAGTATTAGTTAGTATATGTAAATAAATTTTATAGGGGAAATGAATCTCTATTATAGTATAAGATGAAATTTCAAATGGTAAGAATCTGTTATATTTTCTAATGTAAAATTTCCAATTAATTTTTGTATAGTTGCTTATTTGATTTGATTTCCATTGCTCAGGTTCTAAGGTATGTAACACCGGGATAGATCATCGTTAGCTTGGATTCTACCCAGCTTCGAGAAAATATCAATCTCTTGCTTATCAAACCTCTTTAGAGGAAAAAGGATTTATCTCTCTCAGGGCTTTGTAATTGGAGTGAAAATAATCTATCTTATTGTTAGTCCTTTAATTTATCTCCCATTATAGAATATTTTCATTAGTAATATATATAATACTAAAATTTTAAATTTAATCACATTTAGATTATCAATATTAATTTGTTATATTATAATTATATTATAATATAATGTATAATATACTCAGATATATATGGGAGGGAAGAACAAAGTCATAGAATGATGGAGGTGAAGAGATAGGGGGAGTGACAAGGGAGAGATGGAGATAAACTGAAGGAGAGGGGAGAGGAAGAATGAAGAGAGAGAGAGGGAGATGAGTGAGAGAGGTAGAGAGGGGTAAGAAAGGGTGAGGGAGAAACAAATATGGAGGGGCGAGAGGGAGACAGAAACACAAATATGGAGGGGCAAGAGGGAGAAGGAGAGAGGGAGAGAGATAGTGAGAGGATTGGAGGGCAGAGAGAGAGAGAGAGTGAGGAAGGTAGGAGAGAAAGGGAGAAAAAAGAAGATGAGGGAGAGGAATTGCGAGAGAGGAGAGAGGAAGGGTTAGAGAGATGGAGTTGGAGGGGGAGAGAGGGAGGGAAGAATAAATACATGGTGGTGGCCTGGGTGCACACGATATAGACAAACGCCCAAATCTTGATATAGTTTCCTCTAATTCTGGTGGAGTTCCTTTTGCTCCTTGCACTGGAGTATCAATCATCTATTTCTAGATAGACTATTCATAATTTTCCCCTTTTCTTCAAAATTTCCACTCTTTCTCCCTTAATTGCCCCAACCCTTGTTATCGGGCAAAATTTATATCATAGAGCCTCTTTTCCTCTATCGGGACTATAATTCCATAAGAATTATAAAATACACTATTGGAATGGAATTAATACTATTGTGTATAAAATACATTATCAGCGGTTATAAATGGTCACAGTGCTATTTCCAAGGAAATTACACTATCGACGGGTTTTTACAAAGGGAAACATTAATACAGAGATACACTATCGACATAGGATTTCAAAGGAATGTGCTATACGCAAATAACACTATCAGCACTTTAACTATTGGCCCTTCCAATGCTCCTCCCCCGATGCAATAACATGTGGTGTTATCAGAAATCGCAATCGACGATTCCAAAGTCTCCTTGCCAAACTCTTTCCACTTGGGTCTTGCGATCCGATAAGGCGCAAACCCGATATATTATAATAACCACCCTTATAAGGTTTTGGATCCATTAGTATCGCACTATCGGCTTTTGGCGCTCCAAAGGGTTAGTTACTCTCCGCCATGGTTCGGTGATGCGATATTGGTTCAGATCCGATATGGGTATAAGCCAGGGTTAATAAGGTTTCAAGTCCAGAACTTCATTCTAGCTAAGTCTTTTTATGGTTTTCCTGTGTAAACAAAGTTTCCGCCTGCAAAACGAAACAATGCTTATAAGGGAAAGAAGCATGCCAATATCAAGGGTAACCACTACAACAAGCTTAAATCTAAGTGTTAGTTGGAAAGCAAGGCTGAATCACCATTAATAAGACTCAGAAGAAAAGAAACGAAACCAATACACGCATAAGTACCAGTTAATAGGCAAACATAGTTTAGATGCACAGGAAGGCTTTCGGAGATCACCACACCTTTGGGATTGACCAATACATGGAGGATCCCCTCTTCCTTTGAGAATTATGCGATAAAAGCATGCAGTCCAAATCCCATTACAATAGCATCCAAATTACATTTATACTGGTTTGTATTAACAACAAGATCCCTAAATTAGAGGCTTAATTTAATGCAACTATCAATTTTACGAGACATCCTCCTCGAGAACCTCAACTATGCTTAACTAATCTTATCAGTTCAACGAGGTATGCTCCTCGAGAACCTCCACTATAGCCTAACTATTAATATTTATTACAACATGATTTATTCCTAGATTCTACCTCTATGTTAAACTAGAAAAACATAGAAATTGATGGCTAAAGGATTCCACTCCTTTGCTTGTAGATTTTCTTGTGTTTTTAGAATAAGTTTGAACTTTTTCCCTCCAAGTCTCATGCTCTTGCATTAGACTCCTAAGAACAAAATTCTTCATGGGCTCCTTTCCATGAGCTCTTCTACAGAATTTCCCAGCATCTGTAGCATGCTTTCTGTTACCCAAGTAGCTTCAGCAGTTGGCTGATCCTTCCATTTTACCAAATACTGAAATTACTCTTGTCCTCTAGTCTTCTTGAACACCTTCTTTTCCAAAATCATTTCTGGTTGTAACTCTTTTGCTATAGGTAACTGTTTTACCCAGTCAATCTCTTGTATCTCTTGATCTTGTGTTGTATCATCTACAGTTTCACCTTCATACTTGTACATGTCAGCAACGTTGAAAATTAGGGATATTCCAACATCAAGGGGTAATTCAATTTGATATGCATTTCTAGAAAACTTCCTTAATACTCTGCATGGTCCAATTTTCTTCAACTTTAATTTATTATACTCCCTTTTTGGAAATCTTTTCTTTTTAGGGTGTGTTAATACGAAATCTCCAATTTCAATGTTTACCTCTCTTCTTCTAATGTTTGCTCTAGTATTGTAATTGATTTTGCTATCCTACAACTGTTGTTTCACTTGTTCATGTATCTCTTGCATTTCTGAAGCAAAATCTTCACCCTCTGCACTTATCATCTCATCTCTTCCCAAGTTCCTCAACTTAGATACTCCTCTTGGATGCATTGCGTAGACAATATGGAATGGACTTTGTCCTGTACTCCTATTAGGTGAGTCATTATATGCATATTCAGCTTGTGCCAACACTTGATCCCACTATTTTGGATGTTCTGCAATAAGAATTCTCAAAAGATTGCCCAAACTCCTGTTCACAACTTCAGTCTGTCCATTAGTTTGTGGATGATAGGCAGAACCGAAACTTATTTTAGTTCCTAATTTCTTCCATGGTGTTCTCCTGAAATGTCCAACAAATTTGGAATCTCTATCTTAGACAATACTCTTAGGCAGCCCTTGCAATCTTACTATCTCCTTGAAAATCAAATTAGCAATGTGAGTAGAATCACTAGTTTTATAACATGGAATAAAATGTGCCATTTTTGAAAACCTATCCACTACAACAAAAATTGAATCATTACCCCTTTGAGTCTTTGGTAAGCCCAAAACAAAATCCATACTTACCATATCCCAAGGCCTATCTGGAATTGGGAATGGAACATACAAACCTATGTTTTGGCTTCTTCCCTTTGCATATTGACAGATTTTACAAGTTCTCACATACTTTTCCACATCAGTTCTCATTTTTGGCTAGAAATAAAATATGTTTAATTGTTCATAAGTCTTCTCTATGCCAAAATGTCGTGCAAGTCCTCCACTATGTTTCTCGTTGATTAAATTCTCTCTCATAGAACAATTTGGTATGCACAACTGATTTCTCTTAAACAATAATCCATCTTGTAAGAAATAATCCAACCATTTACTCCTATCCATCAGAAAAGGATTATTATAAGTTTCAAATGCCTCTTTAAAATCTAAATCTGTCTCATATAATTCTTTAAGAAAATCAAAACCTAACACTTGAATTTGACTCTCTTGAAGTAATACATTTCTTCTACTTAAGGCATCTGCAACTTTGTTTGATTGGAAATTTATATGTTTAAAAAAAAAATGGAAACCTTGAAGATACTCCACCCATTTAGCATGTTTCTGGCTAAGCTTTGGTTGCTGCATAATATACTATAGCGCATGGTTATCTGAATAAAGTATGAATTCGTTTGACATTAGATAATGCCTCAACTTCTTCAATGACTACACAACTATGTAGAACTCCTGATCATAAGAAGAATACTTCTTTTTGGAATAATTCGTCATTTCACTAAAATAAGCTATAGGTCTATCTTCCTAACTTAAAACACCTCCAATTGCTTCTCTGCTAGCATCACACTTCACTTGAAAAGGTTTACTAAAATTAGGTAGAACCAAAATAGGCTTTTTAGTGATTTTCTTCTTCAACAGTTGGAAATTATTTTTTGCTTTAACAATCCATCTAAATGGTTGTTTATCCTTATTTATGGTCTCAATAATAGGTGCATTGATCTTACTAAAATTATTTATGAATTTTCTATAAAAACTAACAAGGCCATGAAAAATTATTACCTCAAAGACAGTTTTAGGTGAAGGCCACTCCATGACTGCCTTGATCTTCTCTAGATCCATCTTTAGCCCTTCAACAAAAATAACAAAACCCAAGTACACTAGCTCTTTTTTCATGAATGAACACTTCTTCAAATTCAACGATAATTTCTCTTGTTGTAGCCTTTGTAAGACATAATTCAGATGTCTCATGTGCTCCTACTTAGACCTGCTGTAAACTAATATATCGTCTAGATATACTATGACAAATTTACCAATGAATTATTTAAGAACTTCATTCATGAGTCTCATAAACATACTTGGTGCATTTGACAACCCAAAAGGAATTACTCTTCACTCATACAATCCCTCATTTGTCTTAAAGGCAATTTTCCACTCATCCCCTTCTCTTATCCTTATCTGATGATACTCACTTTTAAGATCTAGTTTTGAAAAATATTTTGCTCCACTCAAGCAATCCATTAAATCTTCAATTCTAGGTAAATGAAATCTATACATGATTGTGATTTTATTGATGGCTCTTGAATCTATACATATTCTCCAGCTCCATCTTTCTTTGGACTCAACACTGTTGGTACTGCACAAGGACTCAAGCTTTCTCTGATCAACCCTTTGTCAAGTAGTTCCTGCACTTGCTTCCTAACCTCTTCATTTTATGTAGGAGTCATTTGTAAGCTGCTTTGTTAGGAAGACTTGCTACAGGAATCAAATATATATGATGGCTGATTTTTCTAATGGGTGGCAATTCATTAGGGAAATCATCAACAATGATATCAAAATAGTTGTCCAACATTTCTTGAACTTCAATGGGTAAATTAGAAACTTTAGTGGAAGTCATTATTACCCTAGGCTTGTAGATTACAACAAAATTTACCTCATTCTCTTCAATTTGCTGCAAATATTCCTTTCCTCCCAATAACATATTTTTTTTATCAGTGTTATTTCCTGATGCATCTTCTTCTTTCATTGATCCAAATTGGATCCATCAAGAACTTTCAAAGAACCATGACTATATCAAGTTGGGACAAATCTTTAAAAATTCGAAAACAATGATCAAAAACACCTTGAACCAGTGGTAATGGCAGCCAGCATGGAACAACAAGGACCTTAGTCAAAGTGCACTAACCGAGGCCTATGGAGATTGTGCAGGAGGTTAAAGTAGCCACTGGGAGGTCTGGATTAGGAAAATAAGGAGGTTTTTGATGTGCGATTAGTGCTAATCTGACATCGCTGGGCAAACAGGGCCAAAATGGAGGAGCCTCAAGCACTCGGTCATGTCAGGAACTGGAGAACTCCAGGCGGAAAAGAGAAAAGTGCTAACGTACAAAGGTGGGACCCGCACTCTGGAAAACCGGTGGTATTGATCGGGGTGCCCACAAACGGTAAAAGGTTTTGGATGAAAGCGGGTCGATTCCATATATCGATTGATGCGTGGCAGCGGAGGTGAGAGAAAACCGCTGTTGATTGTGCGCTATCAGTCAAGCAAGTCAACCGTGTGGGACATGCGTATGGTGTCATATCTAGAGGCCCTAGATCGGACGACTGAGATCAAGGCTGACGGGGGGAAGTGGAATCGACGAATGAATGAGATGTGTTTTAGAAGGATTTGGAATCTATTTGACTGCCATGGTGGAGGAAAGACTTCATCCATGATGCAACTGAAGAAACGAACCGACGAAGTAGGTTGGCGCTGTTTAGAGGAGGACATGTGGCCACTCCTTTAGCATCCATGATGACGCCGAATAGGGAACTCCAAGCACAACTATAGAAGGTGAATCGATAGTGGTGGAAGAGGAACCAAAAAGGCATGGGAACGAATGGCTAAAAGCCATGAAGATAGACAAAATACACAGTTTTTTGGAGTCAGTCAGAGCGAACCCTGAGAGGAGGACTGAACATTGAGAGAGAGAAACCAGAGAAGAAGGTAGTAATGCAAAAGTAGAAAGAGACAGAGGGTCGAGCTGACCATCGGCAACATCGAGCATCAGAGAGCTTGAGAGATTCAAGCCATCCCATAAAAGAACCTGTCTGGGCTGAGCACGACATTGGGTTCTTGCCACTGTAGACGAGAAGGTCACAGAGCTAGTAGGAAGAAGAAGAGTCTGTGTACTCCAGTGGCTTGGGAAATCCAAGAACGACCCTGCCAAGCAAAACTTGCTTCAGGAGAACTCACATTGAGTCCCTATATTGTAATTCTTTGCTTAAAGGCACAATAAAACAAGTCCACCACTGAAAGCTGGACCAGAGATGTAGCCCTCGAGAAAGGGTGAACTCCTTATTAAAATTCCTTGTGCCTTTGTGTTTGCTTACTGTGTTTCTCTACTGTCTTTCCATTTAAATGTCTGTGTATTGGCAATTTAATCGATTTGTTGCTTAAATAACATAGAACACACACCAACACATCAGTCTGTAATACTTTTGTTTAATAAATATTTAACTGAGGTCACTCATAGGGTGATAAATCAAAGCAAGTGGTGTCAAAGGTTAAGGCTGTAAGGTTAGAAAAGCTTGTGTTGGTTTAGCTGTTGAATTCTCACTAGATCAAAGCTCAAATTAGGAGAAGGAGAGTTGGTTTAAACTAATCCTAAAATTGGGAGAGTCTATCCTCAGAAGACAATGTCAGAGGAAGGTTCTATGGGGCCAAACCCTTAATTCATGGAGAGTTTCGTAGCTATAATGTCTATGGTAGACGAAATGTATAGGGACTTTAGAAAGCATAAGGATGAAGATTAATTAGGTTCTAAATAAGATAAAGAAGAATATGAGTCTCATTCCCATGACCACTCAAAAGGAAAAGGGAAAGAGAAAAGCTTTCTCACACCTCCTAATAGCCCTGTGCATAATAAGAAAGCATCTTTGATTAAGCTAGATGTTAAATTTGATTTACCTATATATGATGGAGAGTTAAATGCTGAAAAGTTGGAAAATTGGATTAGACAAATTGATGTTTATTGCAGGGTACAAAATCTTGACTCAGACAAGAGAAAAATTCAGTTGGCAAGTCTCTGTCTAGGAGGCACTGCCTTGGTTTGGTGGGAAGGCAGAACCCAAGCTGACATAAAGAGACATGGTAAGACTATATTTGTCTGGAGTGACTTTGTTTCTGTGATTAAGAAGCAGTTCTATCCATTGGCCTACATGCAACAAGCCATGATGCATTGGCAAAATCTTTAGCAGTTGAAAGGGCAAAGTGTGCAAGGGTATACTCAAGAGTTCAAAAAGAGAGCATTGATGTTGGGTATCTCATTAGACTCACCACAGACTCTTTTGAAGTACATTGGTGGTCTACATAGCTACATGAGGCATACCATCCTCATGTTTAATCCCACTAGTATAGATGAGGTATCTGTACAAGATACTCATCTAAAAGCTAGAGGAAAGAATGGAAATCAAGAAGTTGGGGGACCATCCCAACCCACTGCAAGTAAGAGCAAGGAGAAAAGAAAGCAGAAGTGGAAATCAAGGAAGGATAACACTGCATAGAAAAGCAAAGCTTCATGCATTCACTGTAAAAAAGAGGGGCATGATGATGAGCACTATTGGATTCTACATCTAGAGCTGAGACCTAAGAAGTCTGAGGGCAAGAAGAAGAAGACTGTTGTAGCTATTCAGAAAGATTTGGGGTCAGATTCAGGAGATGAAACAACCATTGCAGCCATAGGTATAAAAGGTAAGAATTCTGAAGCATCTAATAGTAATTTTGCTTAAACTATTATTGATGAAGAACATGAGAGAAAAAGACATGAGCTTTTTCATATTCGATTTATTTCCAAACATCAAAAGATTGATACCTTGTTTGATAGTGGCTCACAAGTAAATTTGATTTCTAAAGCAATCGTCAAGAAATTGGGATTAGCAACTACACCTTACAAGAAACCATACCCATTAGGATGGTTGAATGATAGAGCACAACTACAAGTGACTAGACAGTGCAAACTCAAGTTTTCTTTTGGGTCAGCATTTGTATATGAGGTTGAGTTAGAAATAATTCCTTTGGATATATGTGGAATTGTTTTAGGAAGTCCTTACTTGTATGATAGAAAACTATTTTCTATAGAGCTGAGAATAAGTATCTACTTGTTAAAGATGGAATCAAATACTTTGTAAGAGCTCACCAGCTCAAGAATAATTATACTCTCATAAATTTTGGGCAGATGAAAAGAATGATAAATTCATGCAAACAATTCTTACTAATGGTTGTAAAGGAAAAGAAACCTGATAAAACTAATGTATTTGAGGGCTATAATGCTCAACAACAAGCTGATATAGAAAATATTGTTTTAGAGTATGATGTCTTGTTTCAGGAACCTAAAGGTCTACCACCCAAAAAGGAAATAGTACATGATATTATTTTGCAGCAAGATGTTCCATTGCCTAACATTGGGATGTACATGTTGTCTGCTTTAGAGAATGATGAAATCAAGAAGCAGGTGTAGGAGTTGCTTGAGAAGGGATTCATCAGGCCTAGCACATCACCATGTGGGTCACCAATCATTTTGGTGAGAAAGAAAGATGGCTCATGGAGAATGTGCATTGACTACCAAGCGTTGAATAAGATAACAATCAAAAATAATTATCCACTTCCTCACATAGATGATCTTTTAGATCAATTAGAGGAAGCTGTTTATTTCACCAAGCTGGATTTGCACAATGGATACCATCAGGTCAGACTTGCAGAGAAAGATGCATGGAAGGCTACTTTTAAGACAAAGCAAGCATTGTATGAGTGGCTGGTTATGCCTTTTGGCTTGACCAATGCTCCTGCTACTTTCATGAGATTAATGAATGATGTACTCAGGCCTTTTCTTTATGACTTTGTTGTTGCGTATCTGGATGACATTCTGATTTTTAGTAAAACGTGGGAAGAACAATTAAAGCATGTTAAGCAGACATTAGATGTTTTGAAAAGAGAAAAACTTTATGTTAAACTCTCAAAATGTGAATTTGGAAAAACCTCTCTAAATTATTTGGGTCATATAGTAGGGGGTGGTGAATTTAAAATAGATCCCTCTAAAGTGGCAGTAATTGTAAACTGGCCTAAACCCAAGTCTGCTACAAAAGTGAGAAGCTTCGTAGGAGCAACACAATATTGGAGGAAGTTCATTTCTAATTTTTCCTCAATTGCATCTCCCTTACATACTTTGAAAGGATTGAACAAGGTGTTTCAGTGGGGAGGCAAACATCAGAAAGCCTTCGACACCTTGAAAGAAAAGATTAGTACATCACCTGTAATAGCACTGCCTGATCTACAAAGACCATTTGAAATCCAAATAGATGCTAGTGACAATGTAATGGGAGTAGTGTTGACACAACACGGTAAACCCATATGTTATCATTATGAGACTTTTAATCCTCCAGTAGTTAACTATCCTACACAAGATAAAGAATTGTATGCATTAGTTCAGAGTGTGAAAAAGTGGAAACATTAATTAATGGGAAAAGAGACAGTAATACATACCGATCATCAACCACTACAATATCTACACTCCCAAACTAAGTTGCAACAGTCAAGGCATTACAGATGGATGGGTTTTCTACAATAGTTTCATCTAGTCATCAAATATAAAAAGGGCATATGCAACAAAATTGTAGACATGTTATCTAGACCCATTATAAATGCATCTACTATACTCAAGCATAATTTTGTACTACATGAAAGTTACATTGAACAATATGCTCAAGATATAGACTTTAAATATGTATATGCAACTTTGAGTCAAGGCAAAAAGGTAGAAGAATTGGACTATCATGTGATGGATCGACTCTTATATCATTGTGGGAAACTCTGCATTCCACAAACCAAGAGAGTAAATATAATTAGAGAGGCACACACTTCTCTAATATCTGGTCACTTTGAGGTAAGTAAAATAGTTGCACAATTGCAAAGATTTTGTTATTAGCTGAAAATGAATGAGACAGTTTCTAGATATGTAAGAGGGTGTACTATGTGTGCTAAAAGCAAGCCCAAGAATAGAAAACTAGGCTTTTACACTCCTTTACAAGTTCCTTCTCACCCTTGGAAAAGTGTTTCCATGGATTTTGTTGGAGGACTGCCTAAATCTAGGAAAGGTCATGATTATCTATATGTGGTTGTGGATAGGTTTAGAAAAATGTGTATTTTGATACCTTGTAATAAACAGATTACAGCTGAACAAACTACAAAATTATTCTTTGAATATGTATGGGTTCATTTTGGATTACCCACTTCTATTGTATCTGATTGAAACACCCGATTTGTGGGGAAGTTTTGGTTAAGTCTGTGGGAACTGATGAACACCCAACTGAAGAGAAGCACAACTTTTCATCCACAAATTGATGGCCATACAGAAGTAGTTAGTAGGACAGCGGTCCAGTTACTCAGGGGATATTGCAACAAACATCCTAAGCTTTGGGATGAAAATTTGTGTTATGTGCAACATGCTTACAATAGAGAAAAACACTCTTCTACACAGAGATCTACTTTTGAGACCTGTTTTGGTTTCATACCAAGGTATCCTTTGGATTTTGTCTTTGGTAAAGATACCATGGTTGACAGACATAGTGATGTGGACAAGGCAACTAGGTTCATTGAACAGATCCAAGAGATCCACCAGGCAGTACAAGAACAACTGGAAAAGAGCTAAGCCAAATACAAGGCTAGGCATGACAAGCATCGAATGGAGCATAGTTTTCAAGTTGGAGATCAGGTCTGGCTGTATATCAGCAAGGACAGGGTAAGGTGAAGGTAAAAATCTAAATCCTATCAGGTATGGACCTTTTAGGATACTTGAGAAGATTGGTGAAAATGCTTTTCACCTTGATCTACCAGCTTACA
>APFE030412292.1:9805-51019 GCA_000404065.3 Pinus taeda | reverse complement strand
GCAAGCAATTAGAAACCACCATCACACACACTTTCACTCATATAGAAATCACTTTCCCACACTTGCACTCATTTGTCTATAATCATAATTCCATTTTAGGAAGATAAGTCAATCATAAACAACCCCCTTAAAACAACAAAAGCTCTAAGAAAGTTACTTAAGTACATATAGTACACCCTCACTTCATCAGCTTACGAGCCCCGGGTTGACAATTAATACTAGCAATTTAGATAACAATAAATTGACTAAACAACCTGTAATGACGATATTGCTGCAACTTTGTTTGTGAATGGAAGTATTGTAAAGGCTGGTGGTCTGTATGAATGATAGTCTCCTTCCCAATCAAGTAATGTTTCCATTTCTTGACACTTTGCACCAAAGCATATAGGTCCTTGTCATCAGTGGGATAATTCATAACAACTTGAGAGAAAGTCTCTGAATGGTAACAAACTGGTTGCTATTGTTGCATCAACACTGCCCCCATGGTGTAACCACCGAATCTCAAATGGATGTTGAAGATAAGGAAAGGCTAGTACTGGTGCGGTACTAATGTTTTCCTTTAATCCTTATGTTGCTTTCCTCCCCACTGAAAAGTTTGCTTCACATTGGTTAAGGCATGCAAAGGAGATGGTAAGGTGAAGAAATTGGCAATGAACCTCCTACAATACTCTAGTGCACCCAAAAGCTTCTCACTTCTATTGCATTGGTAGGCTTAGGTCATTAACAATTACATCAACTTTTGAAGGATCTATTCTAAATTGATCTCCTCCAACAATATTACCTAAATAAACCAAATAAGTTTTTCCAAATTCACATTTAGACATATTTACATACAATTTCTCCTTTTGCAAAATACCAAGCACCTTTTTGACATGTTTCACATGATTATCCCAATTTCTACTAAAAACAAGTATATCATAAGGATACACAAGCACAAAATCATCCATAAAAGCCCTAAATACAACATTCATCACCGTCATAAAAGTGTTTGGGGCATTGCAAAGGCAAATGGCATTACCAACCACTCGAACAACCCTTGCTTGCTCTTGAATGCAGTTTTCCACTCATCATTCTCTGCAATTATGAATTGGTGGTACACTGCACAAATCTAGTTTAGTGAAAAAAACAACATTTATCAACTGATCAAAAAAATTATGTATGCAAGGGAGAGGGTAGTAGTTTTTCACCATCATCTTGTTCAGTGTCCGATAATCCACATACATCTTCCATGTGCCATCTTTCTTTGGCACCAACAAGATGGGTGAACCACATGAAGAAGAGTTAGGTTTGATGACTCCTTGGTCCAACAAGTCCTGCACCTGCTTCTTGATCTCTTCCATTTAAACGTGATAACTTGTACATGCCCACATTGGGAAAATGAGCATCTTGTTGGAGATGAATTTCATGCTAGATCTCCCTTGCAGGAGGTAACCAACTTGGTTACAGAAAAATCTCATCATAATGAGAAATAACATCATACAATTATTTATTGTTAGAGGGATCACAATCTTTGAAAGCATTAGACACATCAACAACTTTTTCCCTCACAACCATGAGCATGCAATTTTTGCGAGTTAATGAGCCTTTTCATCTGTCCCCGCATTGGCAAATTTTGCATTGATCTTCACAGAATGGGATCTAATTGTTGGAAATGTGACTAGTTTCAGTCTTCGTAATTGTTGTTGTAGTCATTTCAATATGTATCTTATGTAGTAAACAAAAGAAGAAAATATAAAGTTATTATTTAAAGCACGGGTTTCATGCTCTTTATTGGTGTTCTTCAAGGTAAAACCATGTTTTTCATGCTTTTAGGGTTTGTTAGGTCATATGATATATGCACATGAGTCAAGAGAGTCAACATCATTTTTATAATACCCTTTCGTGCTAAATATATCTTGTAAAATAATATAGTTTGAGTCTAGAAAGTCTTGGAAACCTCGAAAGTACAAGTTGGCCTAAAGGAGGAAATTCGACCTCATTTGGGACACACTCATTCACAAGTTTGATCTCAAGAAAATAAGTTTGATATGTATATGGGAAGTAGAGGAGAAGAGGGAAAAAGATCTAGGAGGAGAAAAATAAGGAAGAAATCTTATTTTTTGTCTTTATCTCTCTCACACATGTGAAATTCTAGGGTTTCTACAGCTACAAAGGAGGCCAAAATTGCAAGTCCGATTTGCAGTATCAAGTTACCGAGAAAAGGAATACTTTGTCTTGACCTCATTGATCTTGTGAGGATATTTCTTACTCGAGGAAGGATCTCTTTAAGAACCTGGATTAGGGTTTCTGCAACAGAGACAGGGCCAAAGTTACAGGTAGAAGTTGCAGGGTCGAAGTTGCTACTACAAGCTAGTTGATGTATTATTTGTGCAGTGGTGATTTGATTCTCTTGGAAGGGTTGACTTGGTACTTGGAGGAGGGCTTGGTCTAGGGTTTGGGTCTTTGTTGTCTCATTTGAATAAGATTCTATAAGAAGAGAAGACTTTTCCAGGTTTTCCTTTTGGAGGGGTTTTGCCTTGTCTTGGAGCCTAACTGTGTTCATTGTCTCTATTATTTTTCTCTTGATATTTGTTTGATGAAGAATATCTAATAAAGAGACACAAGAAGAAGTATAAAATTCATAAGCAAGTATTGAGGTTAAGGAACAGTGAAATTAATTGATGCCACAAATTGCATTTTCCAACATGGAATCAAAGCTAAGGTGAACAAGAAGGCATAAGGAAGGATCATCTTGTGGACACAAGGAGGGTTTGCAAAGGGGATAAGGAAGAACTATTGAAGAAATCTTGAAGAGGAAGACTACAAGAAGGTTTTTGTTCTTTCCCCCAAAAATAGGATCTAGTTGAAGGATCATTAGTAGACCTCCTTGAAGGAAGCATCAAAGGATTTTGGAAGCCATCATTGAAGTCTACTTGAAGATCTTGGAAATCTCAAGATGTTTGGTGACATCATCAGAAAGGGAAGACACTTTATCATCAAGTAAGTATCATATTACTACTCTATGTCTGAATCTACAGGTCATAAGGTTCTTTCTGCAAGGAAAGAAATAAGCTTGTTGGAGCATCAAATTTCATAGCATGGAAGAAAAGGATTGACTTGGCACTTACAAAACATGAGGTAATCGAATATGTTATTGGCGAAATCACCGAACCTAACAAAGACAAGACTGAAGAACAAGCAAAGTACAAGAAAGGAGAAGTAAGGACACAAAGGATCATAGTTGAATCCATTAAGGATCCTCTTGTTCCATTTGTTGCAAATTTGAAAACTTCTAAGGCTATGTATGACAAGTTAGTGAATTTGTACTATGTAAGTACATCATGACAAAATATTTCATTGCAAAATAAACTATATAGAATGAAGAAATCAAAGGATGAGAACATGCCATCCTTTCCCATGAAGATCTTTCAATTAAGAGACCACTTGCAGGGCCTTGGAGAGACAATTTCCGATTCAAAAATGACCATCTGTGTACTAAATGCATTGCCTCCAAAATGGAACAACTTTGCAACATGCATCTACTCTAAGAAAGACTCAACTCCTTTTGATGCATTTTGGGCTTAATGCATCTTGGAAGAAACAAGGATCGAGGGAAAGGATGACAATGGATCAGAGGAGCAATCTCAAGCGTTTATATCTCAAGTAAAGAAGTTGAAGAAGGGAAATTTTGGAAAGACAGAGAAAAAACATATGCCCAAGGTTCAATGTTTTTAGTGCAATGAGTATGCACACTTTAAGAGGGATTGTCCAAGCAACAAAAACAACAAAAGAAAAGAAATAAGTGAGGCCAACATAGCTGAAGAAATGAGAGAACCTGAGAAGAAGCTGAAGAAAGAAATGTGAAGGATGTTTACTATTGAAGAAGGCAACTTGTTTATCAGGTTCTTTATGAAGATTAGTCTTTCCTTTATAATAGTATATTGTTTTTTACTCTAGAAGAGTGTTGACTTTGTATGGCATCATAGAAAGAAGCATGTGATAGTAGCATACTTTGAGTCTACTTGGTTAAGTTTCTTTATAGAAATCATCTAGCCTTTAAGGATAGAAAGATGGACCATTTTGCATATTTTCCATTCAAGCATTATCTAACTTTATGTTAGAGGAAGTCATCTTTCTAAAATGGATCATCATGTTCTTGGAAGAACCATCATTTTGGAAGGTTCTTGGAAGAAGCAATATGACAAGGTTGGTATACTTTCCATATAGTATGGAAACAATAGTTTTAAAGGGATGAAGGAATGCAATGGGTCAGGTTGTAGGTACATTATGAGACATATATCTATATGATGGAATAAGAAGTATAGGAATGCATGTTGAAAGTAACTCTTGGATAAGATTCATATGTACAAAATCTTGTAACATGCTTAGTATGGTTATGTGATGTTTAAAGAGAATAATTTGACTTACTCAAGGATGAATAAAGAATTAAGACTTTGTCTAGAATATGTAAAATAATGATTAAGATCATATAAATGCTTTGGAAGAAAAGTTCTACCTTGATAATCAAGTTCGATCCTTGGGTACTCTGATGCATGAAGGAAGATTCGTATGGAGATGAACCATGAGGATGTTGATTGGACAAGAAGGTCATCATGATGAGGTAAGTCTAATTTTAATTATTGTTGGTTATCTTGTCAGTATATTTTTTTGCTACTTGGAAGAATATTGCAGGAAGATATGAAGAATGTTGAGGCAAGCTCAACAAATGATGCATGGAAATTATGAAGTCAAGATGTATTTATCTTGGGAAATGAAGGGTAGCAGTGCAAGAATATAAATTGAGGGTCAACAAGGGAGATAAATTTCATGCATAAGTTATGATAAACTTGGAGCTTGAGAAGGATTAATATAATGCCTTCATCTATGATGACAAGATGACATTGATGAGCAATAGAGATGACTTGGATCTTATCAAAAGAATGAAGAGTGAAGATGGCTCCACAATAACTCAAAAGGAATCAAGGCTGATAAGAGAGATGCAAAGGAAAGATGGAGCCATGTAGCTATGAATATCAAGTAGATGATACTCTTATGAAGACAAGCTATAAGTCTCATGGTATTGACTTCCAAAATTGAAAGGAAGTATGGAATCTCCTATGATTTTGAGAGAGAGCAAAGGAAGTATCCTTAAAAAAGGAGCAAGGATCTGTTCTATAATAAAAAAGAGAATAGGGATATCCTCTATGGTTGAGAGGGAGTGATGTTGAACATCACATGTGCATTCTCTTCTTCATGTAATAAATAATGGTAAAGGATTGGACAAACACCTATGGTTTCCTTGAGGATAAAGAATCCAAGAAAGGAAAGGTACCGACACTCTTTGAGGATAGGACAAGTATCCAAGATAAGAGTGGTCAAAGAGGATTGATATTCTTTAAGGACTCAAGAATGGAAATCCAAGATAAGAATATTCCTAAAAGGACATACCTTGTGAACATTCAGATGGGGTATGTGCCTTATAGAGGTAGTGCAACATCACACATAAAGCCTCCCAGCATAATGCTCTCAAATGAATTTGGGCTTGTCTAGCTACACCTCAAAGGAAATGTTGGTCATAATGATGATGCTTACATTGGCTTTTCAATATGACCCTTCTTATGAGAACTATTGAGTTTGAGAATGATGTTGTATTGATTGTAAAATTATAATAACACCTTAGTTAAGAAGGAGTGTTGGAAATGTAACTAGTTTTGATCTTCATAATTGTTGTTGTACTCATTTTAATATGTATCTTATGTAACAAACAAAAGAAGAAAATAAAAAATTATTATTTTAAAGCATGGGTTTCATGCTCTTTATTTATGGCGTTCTAGGTAAAAGTATGTTCTTCATGCTTCCAGGGTTTTTTAGGTCATAGGATATATTGTCATGAGTCAAGAGGGTTAACAACATGTTTATAAGAACTTTCCATGAAAAATATATTTTTTAAAGGAATTTTTCTCGAGTCTAGAAAGTCCTAGAAACCTCCAAAGTATAAATTGGCCCTGATAACTTCAAGCCAACCTAAAGAAGGAAGTTCAACCCCTTGGAAAAACTATAAATACAACCATTTTGACCTTATTTGGGGCACACTCACTCACAAGTTCGAACTCAAGAAAAGAATTTTGATCTGTAGTCGGGTAGCAGAGGAGAAGAGGAGTGAAGGTCTATAAGGGGAGAAAGGAAGAAATTTTGTTTTTGGGCTCTATGTATCTCACATGCAAAATTCTAGGGTTTCTGCAACTACAAAGGAGGTTGAAATTGCAAGCGAGTTACAGTATGATGAGTTGTAGTATCTAGTTGCTAGGAAAAGGGATACTTTGTCTTGACCTCATTTACGTTGGGAGGATCTATGTTTCTCAAGGAAGGATCTCTTGAATAAATTGGATTAGGGTTTCTGCAACAATTAGAGGGCTGAAATCACAGGTTGAAGTTGCAAGGTCGATGTTGCAGCTAGAAGTTGGTTGTTGCGGTATTGTGTGCAGTGGTGACCTGATTCTCTTGGAAGGGATCACTTGGTACTTGGAGGAGGAATTTGTTTAGGGTTTGGGTATTTATTGTCTCATTTGAAGCAAATTCTATAAGAATAGAATAGTTTTATGGGTATTCCACTTGGCAGGGTTTTTCCCTAGCTTGGAGCCTAACTTCAATGTCCAATGTCTTTTCTTTTTTTCTTTTCTTTTCTTTTTTCGCGAAGAATATATAATAAAGAAACATAAGAATAATAACGAAGTTCACAAGCAAGTATTAAGTTTAAGTATAATTGAAATTAATAACTACCACATATTGCAATTTCTAAAATGGAATCAAAATTAAGGTGAACAAGAAGGCATCTGGAAGGATCATCTTATGGACACAAGGAGGGTTTCCTAAGGGTAAAAGGAAGACCTATTGAAGAAAGCTTGAAGAGGAATACTACAAAAAGGTTATTGTTCTTTCCCAAAAAAATGGATCTAGTTGAAACCTCATTAGTAGACCTCCCTGAAGGAAGCATCAAAGGATTTTGGAAGCCATCATTGAAGTCTCCTTGAAGATCTTGGAAATATCAAGATCATTGGTGACATCATCAAAAAGGGAAGGCACTTGATCATCAAGTAAGTATCATATTATTACTCCATGTCTGAATCTACGGGTCATATGGGTTCTTTCTACAAGGAAAGAAATAAGCTCATTGGAGCACCAAATTTCCTAGCATGGAAGAAAATGCTTGACTTGGCTCTTACAAAACACAAGGCAATGGAATATGTTATTGGTGAAATTACTAAACCTACCAAAGACAACATTGAAGAACTAGAAAAGTACAATAAAGGAGAAGTAAGGGCACAAAGGATCATAGTTGAATCCATTAAGGATCCTCTTGTTCCATTGGTTGAAAATTTGAATAAGCTATATGGAATTAATAAATCAAAGGATGAGGACATGACATCATTTCTCATGAAGATTTCTCAAATAAGAGACCACTTACAAGGGCTTGGGGAGACAATTTCTGATTCAGAAATGACGATCTTTGTACTAAATTCATTGCCACCAAAATAGAGTAGCTTTGCGACAAGAATCTACACTAAGAAAGACTCAACTCATTTTGATGAGTTGTGGGCTCAATGCATTTTGGAAGAAACAAGGATCAAGGCAAAATATGACATTAGATTAGAGGAATAGTCTCAAGCCTTTATAGCTCAAGTCAAGAAGCTGAAGAAGGGAAAGTTTCAGGAAGAAAGATATGTCCAAGGTTTAATGCTTTAAGTGCAATGAGTATGGACACTTTAATAGGGATTTTCCAAGCCAACAAAACAAAAAAAGGAAGGAAAGAATAAAGACTCACGCACCCTATCTATCAGGTTATTTATGAAGATTACTATTTCCTTTATAATAATATGCATTGGTGTTCACTCTAGAAATTCTTGACTCTGTATAGCATCATAGAAAGAATCATGTGATAGTAGCATACCTAGAGTCTACTTGGTTAACTTGTTTTGTAGAAATCATCTAGTATTTCAGGATAGAAAGAAAGACCATTCTGCATATTGTTCATCTAAGCATTATCTAACATTATGTTAGAGGAAGTCATCTTACTAAAATGGATCATCATGATCCTAGAAGAACCATCGTTTTGGAAGGTTCTTGGAAGAAGCAATATGACAAGGTTGGTATACTTTCCATATAGTACGGAAACAATGCTTTTGAAGAGAAGAAGGAATGCAATGGATCAGATTTCAAGCTCATTATGAGACATATAGCTAGATGATGGAATAATAGGCATAGGAATGCATATTGAAAGTACTTCTTGGATAAGATTGATATGCACATAATCTTGTAACATGCTTAGTATGATTATGTGATGTTTAAAGAGAAGAATTTATTTTACTCAAGGATGAATAAAGAATCACGACTTTCTCTAGAATATGTAAAATAATGATTAACATCATGTATAATCTCCAAAAGAAAATTTCTAACTTGGTAATAAAGTTCGATCCTTGGGCACTCTAATGCTTGAAGGAAGATTCATATGGAGATGAATCATGAGGATGTTGATTGAACGAGAAGGTCATCATGATGAGGTAAGTATAATTTTAATTATTGTTGGTTATCTTGTTAAAATATTTTTTTGCTATTTGGACAAATATTGCATGAAGATATGAAGAATGTTGAGGCAAGCTCAACAAATGATGCTTGGAAATTATGAAGCCAAGATGTATTTATCTTGGGAAATGAAAGGTAACATTGTGAGAAGATAACCTGAGGGTCAACAAGGGAGATCACTTTCATGTAGAAGCTATGATCAACTTGGAGTTTGAGAAGGGTCAATATAATTCCTTCATCTATGATAACAAGATGAAAGTGATGAGCAAGAGAGATGACTTGGATCTTATCACAAAAATGAAGAGTGAAGATGGCTCCATGATACCTCAGAAGGAGCAATGTCAATACGAGAGAAGTAAAGGAAACAAAGAGCCATATAGCTAATATCAAGTAGTTTATGTTGAAGAAAGTGTAACTAGGTTCGGTTTTCATAATGACATGATATTTGTAAATGATGAAATAAAAGGAATAAAATAATTTGTATGCCTTGCTGCGTTTCATGACCAAGAAGTTTATTTATTAGTGGCTCCCATCGAGAGCCGTAGGATTTATTATTGAGTCAAAGAGTCAATGTCATGTATAAAGAGTTCTTCTTGAGCATATGTAAAATAAATATGAGTCAACCTAGTGCCTAATAGCCCTCCAAAGACAAGCACAATCCTCTTGAAGAAGTTGGCCATAAAATGAATGAAAAGTAGTCATGTCGGCTCAAATAAGGAAACACAACACTTCACTATAACATGCCATCTTATTATGGTGACTAACCATTATAAATAGGCATGTAATATTAGTGTTACATGAGTAGACATCTTCGCATACATCTCTGAAATCTCGGACAAGTATAGTAGTACAGGAATCTCAGATATCTATGAAACTTTGGGGTAATTACAATCACACAGAACTTGGATTCATCTGGTATTTTTCAGAGGAAATTACACTGGTTCAAGGCTTTGGACAAGTGCAGTGGTTCAATGTTTTAGATGAGTACAATAGTCCTATATTTCTTGGATGGATAACTCAGAAGTAAAGCCTCTCAATGATCATTGTCTTGGAATAATGAACAGTCTCATGAAGATCTTGGTGTAGGAAGAAAACACAGTCATGGTCTCAATATATATGTAATGATGTTATCCAACAAAGAACACTCTGTCTCGGCATACCTCTAGATGTAGTCAAGGTCTCAATTATGGTCTTGGTATAGCACACACTATCTTGACATACTTAAAGGTATAATCAGGATCTAAGCATAGTTATGATCTTGATCTTGAATGATACATAGTCACAAGGAGAAGATCTCAGTGAAGGAGCAACAATGGTGCAACAACAATGATCTAGTTGTTATGATGAAGACCTCGGTGAAGGTGCAACAATGGTGTTACAACAGTAATGAAGATTTCAATGGTGTAGTAGTGATGACCTCAATGGTGCAACAATGATTATGATATCTAGCAATGACAAAGAAGAGGATTGGTGTCTTGGTATTGGAGTGGCCTAATATGTCAAGAGTCATGGTCTTGGTATTCGTTAATTGGAATCTCTATAAGAAGAATTTTTTGCGGGTTTTCTCTCAAAGAGTGAGAGGTTTTGGCCCTGGCAGAAAGCCAACATTGTGTGTTCTTGTCTCTTTTGTTTTTGGTAACTATTTGATGAACTAAGCATACACACTCTAATAATAAGGAAATATTGTACTAATAAGAAGAGTTAAAAGAACCTCACAAATAGTTGATAAGAGAAGAATAATCTTATTAACTCTAATTTCGCTAGATTCTTCAACAATTGATACTCTTTTGGAGATAAGCTATAAGGCTCGTGGTATTGACTTCAAAAATTGGAAGTTAGTATGGAATATCCTATGATTTTGAGAGGGAGCAAAGGAAGTCTCCTTAAAAAAGGAGCAAGGATATGTGCTCTAATAAAAAAGAGAATATGGATATCCTTTCTAGTTGAGAGGGAGTGATGTTGGACATCACATCTGCATTCTCTTCTTCATGTAAGAAAAAATGGTAAATGAGTTGGATAAGCATCTCTGGTTTCCTTGAGGATAAAGAATCCAATAAAGGAAAGGTATCGACACTCTTTAAGGATGGGACATGTATCTAAGATATGAGTAGTCAAAGAGGAATGATATTATTTGAGGATTCAACAATGGAAACCCAAGATAAGAATAGTCCTAAAAGGATGTACCTTGTGAACATCTGAATGGGGTACGTGCCTTATAAAGGTAGTGCAATATCACATGTAAAGCCTCACATCATAATGCTCTCAAATGAAGTAGAGCTTGTCTAGTTAGGCCTCAAAGACAGTGTTGGCCATAATGATGATGCTTACAATTGGCTTATCAATCCAACTCTTCTTATGAGAACTCTTTAGTTTGAGAATGATATTGCACTAGTTGTATATTTATGAATACCTCCCTAATTAAGGGGGAGTGTTAGAAATGTACCTAGTTTCCGTCTTCATAATTTTTGTTGTAATAATTTCAATATATATCTTATGTAACAAACAAAAGAAGAAAAGAAAAAAGTTATTATTTTAAAGCACGGGTTTCATGCTCTTTATTGATGGCCTTCTGGGTAAAAGAATGTTATTTATGCTTCTAGGGTTTGTAAGGTCATAGGATATATTATCATGAGTCGAGAGAGTCAACGTCATGTTTATAAGACCCTTATGAGCAAAATATATCTTGTAAAAGAATTTATTTTGAGTTTAGAAAGTCCTCGAAACCTCCAAAGTGCAAGTCTGCAGGCAGCTTCAAGTTAGCCTAAATAAGGCAATTCGACCCCTTGGAAAGGCTATAAATACAAGTAGTTCAAGCTCATTTGTGACACACTCACTCACAAGTTCGATCTCAAGTAAAGAAGTTCGATCTATAGTTGGGAAGCAGAGGAGAAGAGGAGTGAAGGTCCAGGAGAAGGAAGACACTAGAAGGAAAATACCTTATAGTAGAGGTTATAATGGAGGTTTTTAGTGTCATAAAATTGGAAACAATTGTCAAAAATACCTACGCTACAACATTTGTTTACGGTAGAAAATGATTTAGTGGAGATGATAATGGACATTCATCACACCTAAAAAAATATAGGTGGTCGGAGGTTTTAACAAATGTTTTTTTAGCGATGCACTTAATGGAAAAGCAACACCAGTGTGCCAATTATATGAAAGCATTGCGACTACATACTTAAATAAAAGCACCAGGGGATTGGACGCAAATAACACTGGTGCCTGAAATGTATACTGCCCCGGGTCGTAATTTTCAGGAACAACACCGGTGCAGAGAAAAAAATATTATAGACTCAGTGCTTTCATTTAAACTCGCAATGTCGGTGCTTATGGTTTGTATATAAGCACCGTTGTGCTATTAATATAAAAGCACCGATGTTGTTATTTGAACAATGCACTAGGGTTGGAAACAATATTATGTAGTAGCAGGCATTAGATCTCTAGAAGCACTAGTGCTTTAAGAACTATAATGCATCGGGGCATTAAATACAAACAATACAAGTGCTTGAAGAATATAACGCGCCGATGCTTACATTTTTTCGAACGCCATGGTGTTGTACTTTTCATAAAAGGCATCGGTCGTGCAAATATCTTGTTGTAACGATGCTTTTAGATAAACTAACGCACTGGTGCATGTTTATTTTGCAGACACACTGGTATTTTGTAAGAGAATTTATTTTTTTAGAAACATTGACCTGTGATAAGTGCAATTATTATGATTTTTAAAATTTGTTGTTCATAAAAAAATTGACATATATCTCATAATAATAATCATATAAATTAAATTTTGATTAGTGCATTTGTATATGATGCTCAGATTAATTTGTTATGTCATCAAATTTCACATCTCTTCATTATAATATTTAATCAGTGGTGTAACATTTCCCAGTGATTTTGGACAATGTAATATAATAAATTAAATGTATTTTATTATATATGAATAAGAGGCTCTTTGTCATACAAAATATGATAGTTATTAGTAACCCCTTGTCTTTCAATTGGGACACTATGTCCCTTACATTAAACAAAATGTTTGTTTTCAAAGACAATTATTTCAAAAAATACAACAACTTGATATCCAAATATATCATCATTCTTCGTTAGAACTGTTGTCAGTTCTCGAGCTACTTCCTTGACTTGGGTTATTTGGATGAATTTTTCATTGATTGCATCAATTTTTTTCTTCTTCTTGATCATGTTCCATCTGCGAATATAAAAAAAGGGGGTTTAATGAGTGTATCTTCATTGGTGATAATAATGAAAATTGGAATAAATAATATGCATCAATGTAGATCGAATAACAATGTACCATAGCAAGAAGTGACTCATGAACTGTACACATGGTTTCAAAACCAAGTCTCTTATCTTGTTGCAACAACTCTTCTATTGGCGTAGTTCCATCTTCGTTTCTTGCAAGTTTTATACCCCATTATAAATCATAGATTTAATATAACGAATTTTTTTGTTCTATTAATTATAAACTCAGAGAAGTAAAACGACATAGATACTTACAAATTCCACAATTGATTTTTGATATGCCAACATATACTCACAACCAATATTCAACCCAATGTCAATCAATTCTTCCGATGGCTCTTCTTAGTATGTTAGCACCTATTTGAAGACATTCAAGGATCGTTGCTATTAAAAAACTTAAAATATACAAAAATGAAATCTTGAGTTGTTATAAGGAAATATTAACAATTACTCACAGTTTGGTATCAACTCTTTTCTTAATTGTCCTACTGTTTTATGTGTTGAATGTGTTCCATTCTTTTTTGCAAGAAAATACTTGAAAATTAATATTTAATGCTAAATGATTTGTTCATATGTACAAAGTCAATGATTACATACATTTGAAACACGTTGTTGTTGAGATGGTTCCTCCAGTGATGCAATTATGTCCATTTCTTTGACCATCTCCTTGTACACATTTTTGGATATTCCTACTAGCATGTTTCGCATATCAGCTCGTTGATCTTTTGGGATTTTGATAATATTCTTGAAAAAGTAATAAACTGTTTTTATATTGATATATGAAAACTAAATATAACAAATATAATATTAATAAATGAATGGTTTCTAGTAATGTATACATATATTTTTGAAAAAACATTTTAATTAGGAATATTACCTTTTGAATGCTTTTTTTTGTTGTTGTTGTGTGTTTTTGCTATTGCATGTCTCACAGGTTTCTTTTGACCATTGCTCTCGAAATGCTTCATGTAGTTTAGATATAACTTGGTTCTTGGAATCATTACATTGATTTTTGTATTATAATTGGAAAGTATGTCTATACGTTCGTTCCACTATGTCCCTTATAGTTTTGTAAAGATATTTTCTCTTCCATTAACCTCAAGCACTACTCCAGATAAGCTAAGGACCAATTCATCATCATTTACATGTTCTATAATTTTTCTTTTCTCAGAACGACAATTATCTTCTCCTTCGTTGTTGCTCCATGTAGAACATTAAACATATACAAATTAATATATTGTTTGAAACATGCTATCTAATATTCTTAAGTATAATATTAATGAAAATTCAAACAAAAAAACTCATATTGAATAGTATTTTTTCATTCACTTGATTCATCCTTCTGCAATTTTCTATCAGACTTTTACACTCTTTTGCACTTAGATTTGAAATAATCTTATCGACTTCCTCATTTTGTGGCTCTACGTGACTTTACAAAGACTCGTATTTTCTATTTTTTTGGATAGCTATCATTTGTGCAATCAAATATTTTGTTACTTCACATTTTTATTTTTATTTATTTATTTATTTATTATTATTAATTTATTAATTTATTTTCAATATATACAACTTGTATCATTCAACAGGAAAACCATTAAATATATTTTATACATAAATCAAATAATTTTCAACCAAAAAGACTTTTGGTAATCGATGCAGTTATTTTCATAAACGCCCTGATGTGTTTAGTATATTAAACCCACTGAGCGTTTAATTGTTCAAAGCTAACAACGAAAATTATTATTTTTAAGTAATAAATTAATATGGTGTGATTTGTGACAATAAAAGCACCGTCGTCATAGTAAAAAAGCGAAAACATAAAAAATTAAATACAATTCACTTAACGATGTTATTTGATAGAGGCGTATTGGTGCGTTATATTACACGGGGTGCACCGAAAAACATACGTCATTTTTTAAATAACGGACAGGGCTGACGGGATTTGGTGTGATATGTAATGATAAATGCATCCCCATTATCGGTGCATTGTATTACACATGGCACATCGGTAAAGATATGTCGTTTAAAAAAACAGACAGGGTCGACAGGGTTTGGATCTGATTTAATAAGTGGTCCCCCTACTTTAAATGTTAGCCCTAAGCATAAAAGAAATTACTAGTAAAATCAATAGTAATTTTTTTATTATGTGGGGTTTTTTAATGAATTTTGAATAAATCTAACAGAAATTGTAAACAATCTTAATAGTAAAATACAGTAAAATTTGAACTTTTTGCTATGCAGGGTTTTGAATGAATCACCATACCTTAAAAATTTCAATCTTTCTACGGTTTTGAAATATTATGTTGCTCCATAGTGCTCCTAGTATTTATCTCCTGCAAATGAAATATCTTCAATTAAACATAACATAAATTGTAAAAATTTCTATTAGTAAAATCAACAATAAAATTTAAAATTTTTGTTATGCAGGGCTTTGAGTGAATCACCATTCCTTTAAACTTATGATCTTCTGAATAGTTCTATTGTTCCAAAGTGTTTTGCTGCTACACAATGTGGTAGGTCCCTCTTGCAAATCTCTCCTTTGAAATTTTGGGAAAAATAATGAAGAATGAATAACATATTACTATTTAAAAGACTTTATGAAATTAGATTTCAAAAAATCAATTGCCGCTCTTCTTCTTCTTTCTTTCTTTCTTTCTTTCTTTCTTTTCTTTTCTTCTTCTGTGCCTTAGATAGTAAATAACACCGGTCTGTTTACAAATATCACACACCGATTATGATAAAATAACGGTGCACTAAAATTTTAGACAAACCGACATGATAGAATTATTTTTTATTGTTTTATTTATTTATTTTCGAAATCCAGGAAACAGTGCAATTATTATTTAACGCAACGGTGTTGTTTTTATTTAAATGCATCAGTGTGGTAATTGTTATAAGAGCACCGACATGATAGAATACCTATTTGTTTTCAAAATCCCGGAAACAAGTGTAGAACAATGATGTTTTTATTCAAGCGCATCGATGATGTTTGTTTTACAAGAGCATTGATACGATAGAATTTTTTTCTTTGAAATCTCGGAAACCGGTGTCGTTATTACTTCAATGCCCTCGTGCATTAATTTATTTAAATGCATCAGTGCGATTATTTTCAGAAGAGCACCGATATGATAGAATTGCTTTTTCAAATTCTCGAAATCCGGGAAACAAGTGCGTTTATTATTTTGAAGGATCAGTGCAGTTTTTATTTAAACGCATTGATGCGGTTGGTTTTACAGGAGCACCAATATGATAATATTCCTTTTCTATTTTTGAAATCCCAGAAATGAGTGTAGTTGGGATTTTTGACTTATTGGTGCATTTATTATTTAAACATAACGGTGTGATTAGTTTTGATAAGAGCACTGATATGGTTTAAAAGTTATCTGAATTTTTATTTTCACATAAAATGGCATATTCATCTCAAATTATTCTTTAGGACACATCCACATGAATTACAGTAGTTCATAGTATACATTTTCCACTTAAAATCACCTTATTCTTAAAAAATGGTTTAAAAACTATATTGAAATTTAGATTATGGTTATATGGTTTTTGAAAATAATTTTAGCTATGTACAAAAAAATGTATTGTTGATTTTGCTCAAATGCAGGGAGAAAATATCATAATATCAAATGGCTAATTCTTCAAATTCCAACTCATTAAATATTGCTCAATGTCCTTCGCAGAGTTGTCCCTTTCCATCTCCAGTAGCTTCGTATTTTATTTATATTTTGATTATCTAGTTGGTTTTTTTTTTCTTTTCTTTACCATGTCAATTTGAATAAAAATGTATCCAAATTTGCAGGATCCCGATTCAGAATTGAATTCAAATGCATAAAATATTCGACCATTTCAAAAATGTCAGAATTTGTTATCAAGAGTAACATATCGCAAGCAATTGATAAATGAAAATGGACAACCACTTCACCATGTCAATTGGAACATGGCATCTTCTAGCCGCAATCCTAGGTTACCGATGATAATAAATGTTTGGTACAATGTAATTTCAAAAAGCCAATTGTATTTTGCTTACTATATCATTGATGTACCAATGTTCAATATTTTTTTAAATTAGGATTCTAGTGATGATGAACGACCCACCTACGATATTCCAGTGCACCCCACTACAATGTCAAATTGAGAGAAGGTCGTAGTAAGAGAAAGATTCAAAGAGGAAGCATACAAAGAATGGTTAAATCAAATATTGATTCAATTCCCACTACATCCAAATTTACCAATTAGGAATGCCTATAGCAATAATAGTTCTTTGTCACAAGTTGGCAATGGAGACAATCAAATAGAGGTTGGTATGGATGATTATTTACGGAATGTGACCGACATGGAGGCAATGTTTTTAAATGGATTCCATAACGATGAGGTAGGGGTTGATACTCATATCATTGATACATTATTCAAAATCCTAAAATCTGCTTCCACCACCCCTCTCTTTGGACCTAGCGGCTAGTCAAAGTCTACTCAACTTGGGACAACGATGTTACTGTACAACTTGAAAGCAAAGTTTCGCATGTCGAAGGCATGTTTATCAGCAATATTGAGGTAATCGACCTGCGTGATCGATTAATTCCCTTATATTTTGAGAAATCTTATCACATAATCAACATTAAAAATGGTCAATTTTATGAATGTTAAATATTGACTTTATACATTTCTATTGCCCACCAACTGCAGGTTATTCAAAGATAAAAATATTTTGAGTGATAATGTCTTGTCGGGTAGTTATGAAGAGGCAAAGCAATTGTTGAAACTGTTGGGTGTTGAGTAGATATCATATCATGCATGTCCGAATGATTATATTCTATATAGAGGAGAATATGCAAATAAAGAGATATGTCTGAAGTGTGGGCATGACAGGTACCATAAATATTAACAATAAAAAATAGATAAATCACATGGTCCTCCTCATAATATATTGAGGCACATGCCTATAATCCCAAGGATTCAAAGGCTCATTTGTTGCAAAGAGTTAGTTATGTTGCAGGGATGGCTTGCCTCACACAAAAGCGAGTCGAGAGTTATGTGAATCCCAACAGATTCAATAGCCATGAAGCATATAGAGGATACATGGCCTAAAAAATTCAAGGATGAAGTACAAAGTCTATGACTTAGCATAGCCATTGATGGCATCAACCCATATTCTCTCCAAAATACCAACTATTTCATTTGGCTTATATTAGTGATCAATAGCAATATCCCCCCATGGTTATCCATGAAAAAAGAACATCTTATGTTGGCTCTCATTGTCCCTAGTAGAAGATAAGTGAATAATATGGATGTCTACTTGCAACCTTTGGTAGATGAATTGAAGGAATTATTGGAAGGGATACATTTATACGATATATTAAGACCCATCGCAAGAGAGAGGAGTTTTACGTTGTATGTAATATGTGCTTACTCCATACATGATTATCTAGGCTTAGGAGTTTCCTCTGGTAAATCACATGTTTATTGATTTGTTTATATATGTAACAATATTTTTTTCACATATTAATTTAATTCGTTGCAATTGTTTTGGTCTTCATGATTGCTCATGTCCTTGCTACATATAATAATTTCGCAAATTTTGTAACAAAAGGGTATCATGGATGTAAATGTTGTGGGCCTTCTCTGAAGGCTAGGTGGTCCGGCCACCTGTGAAAGCAAATGCATGACTGCTCCAAGGTATTCCTCCCAGAAGAACACCCTTACAGAAGAGCAACATTTGCTTTCAAGGGTGAACCAGAGAACCCAAATGCTTGCAATAATGACACCAATTGAATGGCTTAGAGCATATGAGAGAGAGAAGGAGAAGGAGTTTGTAGAAATGTCTGATTCAAATGGGGAGCTTATGTTCGATGATCCTCAATTCTTTTATGCTTATGTTGAGAAATTTCCCATTGGGATGAAAAGGAATTCTGCCTTTTATGAGCTCCCATATTGGGAGCATTTTAAGATTTCCCACTTACTAGATCCCATGCATATATTTAAAGTGATTCATCCTCTTTATGGAGGCACATATCATCAAAAATAAATGACACATTGGTTATTAGGAGAGATTTTATTTCTTCAAAAACTAAAAAGAAACATTGGCCAAAAAAAAAAAAAAAACTAGAGGAGAGGTTGGTCCCTCTTGATCTTTCAAAGAATGTGATGTCCCATGGATTTTAAAGAAGGATGATCTTTCTTTGGAAAAGGAAGTTATAATGGGTGTGAGAGTGCCTTCTTTATACGGGTCTTCTGTTATGAAACCAGCTCAAGGAAAGATAGAAAAGATAGATCAACGCCTTAGAATTCAGCCTCTTCGAGGGAGCAACCTCCTTTACATTACATAAATGAACAATTCTTGGATGATACAAATGAAAAGACCTCCTTTCTATATATAGGAGTCTAAGGGGTCATAACATAATCAGAGCCGACATAACAATAATAATGTAAGGGCACAATAATAACAATAGTGGGCTTCTATGGGGCACAATAGTAATAATATGGGCACTATGTGGGTACATCAATATAATAAGTGGGTTGTACTAATAACAATAAGGGGATACACTAGTAGTATAGGGGCCTAACATCTTCACTATGGCATTGTTTCACTGTGGAATACCCTTTGCCAAGGTTGAAATCACATGACCATTTCAACCTTCTAAGAGTACATATGTCAAAAACATGATGAATTTATTATTTGTTATTATTTTTATGCAATGGGATATTTTATATTTAGTTGTTTTATGTAATATATACTTTGCAATGTCATTATCCTATGCTTGTGCATAGGTGTGTGAACCATGACTTACCCCAAGACCTATGACGTGCCATATTGAAATTATCTGCCTTTATACATTGGATCATATCAAAGGAGATTCATATGGCTAGTTTTCCACGGTGGTGTCAAAAGATAACTGAGATTGTTTGTATGTTTGAGAAGGAATTGTTGACGAGTTTCATGGACTTGCAAGTTAGTCTTCTAATTCACCTAGTAGATGAGGTTGAATTAGTTGGGGTGGTTTCATGTCTTTGGATGTTGTTATTAGAGAGGTACATGAATAAATTGAAAGGTTTTCTTTGACAAAGGGCAAAACCCGAGGGGTATATGGCAGAGGGGTACATATCGTATGAGTCTTTCTATTGTGCCAGTGAGTACATCAAGTAGATCAATAACACACAAGGTGCGATGATTTGGAATGACGAAAGGGATGAAGGCAAAAGAGAAGGAGAGCTTCTCTAAGCGAACATAAAAAGGTGCATGATAAAGAGTAAGTGGATTATCATTTGTCAAATTTCCACACAGTAACTATTGACACTGAACTTCATATTAATGCATAGTTTTATCGCATACCCACTATATATGTTGGTTTGATTTCATCAGTGAATTCATAAATTGAAGCCATCAACAAATTCATTCTTTATAATATGGACGCGGCAAAGTCGTGGGTCGCATTATATGAACATAAGAGGAGGATATGAGAAAGTGACAAGAAATAGTTTAGATAGTTGAATGGTAGAAGTGTGCCTTATCCTGATCATTTAAAAGAAATTATGCCAATGACATGCCCCAACAATTGGGTTGTTGATCAAGTCAGGGGGAAATAAGGTGCATGTAGTCATTACCCGGGTGTTGAAGAGGATGCGCTAAACATAGGGATTGGGTGCAAAAACTTGATAATAATATATTTTTGTACATTTTTAACTTCATAATGCACCTTTGAATTGTAACAACTATATTTTATATTTTAATTATGTTCGGATTAGACACATGACATTGTGATTTTTTCATGACTTTTTTATAGGTGCATTTGTTCTCATCTATGTGGGCATATGGACATCATTTTCACCAGAGGATGTCGATGGTGGATGCATGACACAAGATTGTGGAGTGGAAGTTGAGTTCGACCAATCTAGTCGTGCTATCTACCGCGATGAAAACCTAGTATAAGGGACGTTAGGTTACGTCGAAAAGATACAAGAGATCTTTCAAGTGGACTTCTCTTTGTTCCAATGTATTATTTTCAGGTATAGGTGGTGGCACAACTTTGATAGGAATAATGTAAAGGAAGATCGCAATAATAGGATGATATCTATAAACTCTAGAACGATGTGGCGTGAAGCTAGGGAGCCTTATGTTTCCCCAAACACTACAACCAAGTGTTTTTTTACACAGATGTGTTGGATAGGGATTGGTGGTTTGTATTAAGATATGAACCTAGATAAAAACATATTTTTGAGAACAACAATGTTATCATGCCAAGCAGGGAAGATAATTTGGGTGATGACAATGAAGAGTGATATGTGCTTGTGTTATTTCATCACTTATACTATTGTTGTATGTTTTTGTTTTATTTGTTTCGCTAAGTATATTGTGTTTTATTCACCTTGTTGGTATTTTGTATAATTGGTAAGATTCACAAACATTTTTACACGTTTTTTCCAGTGGAAACATTTTTACACTTAAAACTAATTATTTTTAATTATTTAATTTATAATTTAAAAATTAAAATTTTAACATATGTTTAAATCTAATTTAGAATAGACTTATTCTATAGGATTTGGATAGACATCATGATGGATCAAAAGATTGTTTTAATTCTAAGCATGAGTTATCAATTTATAATTATATTTTATTAATATATCAATCTAAATATAATCATATTATCTGCTTTCTCAAATGACATTGTGAGTATCAATCTAAAATAACTCACAAAGTGATAGAAAATGGAGAAGGAAAATCATTTTTATGTTATATATGTGTACTTAAAGGTCTACTAAGGTCTACTACAACCATCGTCAAAGTTTTTCGATATAGTAAAATAACCTCTCTTATTTTCAATATGCAACATATCTCCATAAATATAAATGCAGTTTAAAATATGGTTTACAATATCTATGATAGTAAGGATTCAAGGTGACAATCCTTCTCAAATAGGAATATGATATGAATATAACCAAAATGAGAAAATAGTGAACTTTGAAACAACATTGAATATTTATTGGTTCATTAATCAGTCACATGGTTTTTCTTAATGTTTATATCAAAATCAATATAAATCATGTAGTGATAAATCTATGAGGATTTAACAGTGAAAAAATTGTGTATTAATATATAAAATTAAATTCTTGACATGAGAGGTAAAGTCATGTTTACTACATTATACAGTGATATGGGGTTTAACGGTAAGTTTGGCTGGGTGAAACCCACGAGATGAGGGTTCAAATCTCATTGAGTATGTATATGACCTGTTGTGTCTTGTTGAGGCATAGTTGAAGCATAAGTTTCTTAAAAAAATAAATTCATGTTTACTATATTTAAATTCCAACTCTTGCAACATTATGTAAACTAAAATGAGGTCTTATGCATGTATAAAATGTTGATTACATATTTTTATGGACCATAAGAGAAATAAATGGGCTTAAATGGATGCATGAGAGGTTTTAATTTTTTCTTCATGGATTGGATCTGCCCTGATGTCTCGAGCCCTTGCAAGGTGAACTCCCACGTCAACCAAAAGTATAGATAGTCGGTCACAATACTCCATCCTAAATGTGAGACCAACCTTACGTGTCTGCATGTCCATGCCCCTCTGCATCATACAATGTGCCTCACCCTTTGGAGCCTCACCCATCTCTACATCTGATACCTCTTGTGTGAGTGGAGGCATATCCCTAACGAGATTGTCGATGTCTACAAAATATATAGTACGCAACAATAATTACTCAATTTCATTAAACAAATTAATAAATTAATTTAAAGGATGAGCTAGAATAAATTTTATTCTAATTAATTAAGAAAATAAAATGAAACAAGATTAATTTAAAGAAAACACTAATATTACCTCTATCATCTGCAGGACCATCGAGTGCGAAGAGGATCTTGGGACATTATCTCCAATCAATCCCCGCATACTGACATGACACCAAGACAAACATGTGGTTAGGCTCACTGGCCAGTAGCGCCAATGGCTGGGCAGAAATCCTGGTCGAATACTTCGCAGGCCCGTCTTGGGCAGCATCTCACCCCACATGTGCATCTGCACCTCAGTCATCAACCTAGTAGGGCAATGGTCAAAAGTAGGCCTCATCTCCAGAAACCTCTAAAAAACAACAAAAAGGCTCTATAACTCAATTGGTACTATGGCTTACAAATTGGAGCTTCCTGCAACTTCCCAAGTGCACCCAATTTTCCATGTTTCATGCTTAAAGAAGGTTGTAGGTGACAAAATCCCAGTTCAAACAATATTGCCAAAACTTGACGAGGAAGGAAAAATCATATTGGAACTCGAAGCAGTCACAAAAACGAGAACTCGACAACTATGAAATCGATCAATTTCAGAGTATCTCATCAAGTGGAAAAACTTACCTGCTAAAGATTCCACATGGGAGAGTGAGAATTTTATATAAAAGCATCTAGAACTACTCAAGCGTTGAGGACAACACTTTTTTGAAGGAGAGGGGCATGTTAGGTCCCTATAATACTAGTGATTCCCCCATTACTATTTATCATTTGTAGCCCTTATTGTTATTGTTGTGCCCCTATTGTCCCCATATTGTTATTATTGTGCCCCATAGAAGCCCACTATTATTATTGTTGTGCCCTTATATTATTATTGTTATGTTGACTTTGATTATATTGTGACCCGTTAGACTCCTATATATAGAAAGGAGGTTTTTTCATTTGTGTCATCCAAGAATTGTTCATTTGTGTAATGTAAAGGAGGTCGCCCCCTCAAAGAGGCTTATTTTGAAGGTGTTGATCTTTTTATTCTTCTATTTGGTGAGTTGGTTGCATAACAGTCATGTCTGAAGAAACTCCAATTTTATGTAAAAGGGGTATATCCCACATTCATCATTGAGTAAAATACCCTTATAATAATTATTATTTGAGGAAGTGAAATTACATTATCCCACATGTAATATGGGAATGTAATTTCTCAGTACCTCTTGGTATATAATATAGGTTAGGGAGTCTTATAAAACATGAGAAAATATACGATAGTCTTATTATTGTATAGTGGTGAAAAATTTGTGGTGATGCTCTTTGTAAGGTTGGAGATTTTTGAAGATAATAAAGACACTACTACGTTCCGTGGGTGTTTCCTTTATTCATTAACTGTTGTTATGTTGATAGGAGGTTAGATTAGTAAATATATGATTTGGTTATATTGCTATATGTTTTTGCATATTTTCAATATTCTAACAATTAGAATTATTAGTTTGTTGTTATATGCAAGATACATTGAGAACAAAGGCCTTCTAGCCATTCAAAGAACAAAGATCTTCAAACGAGATAGTGAAACAAATATTAGAAATTAATTAACTACAATATTCATATTGGTGAAGTGAGTGGGTTGCAATTCCCCCAATTATGGATCAAGTTTTTTACTCTAAAATCATTGTACTTATGCACACAATCAATTATCACAATGACCATAATCTTTCTCATCAATATACATAATGCTTAAGTGAAAACTTGTTATTCTCATTATTAGTTTAATGCATAAAAAAGGGAAAAGTTTACCTTGGAATACTTATTGTTTGCAAAAAAAAAACGTTTCTTTACCACAATATTCCTTACATGAATGCCCCAGATGCGGGTGATGGCACGTCACGCAAGGCTGAGCCACATGTCCACCATGTGCAGCCCCGTGATCAATAAATGCTGGAAGGACATAGCCGTCAAAGGCTTAATCCTGCGAGGTTTATGCTCTGAGCATTCAATGCTGAGCAGATTGAAGGGATGGCGGCAGTTATGGTGCGCTTCGAACAAAGGAATGTTGAGGGATATCAAGGCATGGATGTGCAGTTATCAGTTCATCGTTCTGGTGGTGTTAAGGAAATGCGATTGCAGAGACATCCGACACAGAGGCAGACTTGTAGGAGGGAGGCTATCCCACCACCTCAAGCTACCTTCTGGGCTTCTCGACGCTCATACTCAGGTTCCTGTTCTGAGAGAAAGCGGAAATTTGAGAGCATTTCAGAAGTTCTGGTGGCAAACTCAGAGGTTCTGGTGGCAAACTCAGAGGTCCTGGTGGCAAATTCAGAGGTTATGGGGGCAAATTCAGAGGTTCTGGTTGTGAATTCGGAGGTTCTGGTGGAAAATTCAGAGGTGCTGGGGGCGAATTCAGAAGTTCTGGCTGCGAATTCGGAGGTTCTGGTGGAAAATTCAGAGGTGCTGGGGGCGAATTCAGAGGTTCTGGTGGCGAATTCAGGGGTCTCTGTGGAAAATTCAAAGGTGGTGGTGGTGCTTGGAAGGTTCTGGTGGCGAATTGTGCCTTCTGGTTGGCCTCACAAATCGCTCAAAGCTATCAAGGGAGAAGGAGAACTGCCCATGGCGAGGCTACGACAATGGCAACCTTGCAGGAGGGGTTCTGGTCGTGGCTCATCCTCGCGCCCACCGGCAGAGAGGGAGCACCACCATTGCTGTTGCTGCTATTGCTATAGGAGGGCGGGGGTCAATCCACTCCAGGCTGGGCAATACATGGAGGTTGGCAACGCGAGCGAAGGGGAGCCAACCCTCCCGGTATTTGGCTCGGTGGTGTTCACCCTGGGCAAATCCAAGGATAATCCAGGAATTAATGCTCATGTCTCAGTGCTTTTTACTCAAGCTCCAGAAGGGAATGAAGGAGAGACGCCTCCAGGAATGGAGGAACCACCCCCAGAAGGCTCTGGAAAGGAGGGCCCTGTGTTGCCTCCATCAAGTGGGGAGGGTACCTCAGGGAAGGAGATTATGGCCACTCCCTCTCTCCCCCAGGCGAAGGAATCTCAAGACTCAGCACAGGACAAATGGGTTGCCATGTGGGAAGGAATCCCTGAGGGACAGGGATGGTGCACCATTGTGGAGGAGAAAATTCCTGACGCCGACTGACCTTCCTACGTGCGCTCCAGCTCCTACCGTTTCCACTCAGCTCGGGTCCAGGATTTTGTTTGCTGTGGGTCAATGGGTACGGGTTAGCATTATGTATGTTCACTTACAGTTTCTTATTTTGTCCAGTTCGTTTTGGTCGTGTTTTGTCTCAGTCTGTCTTCTTTGTATCAGTCCTCAGTCTGGTTATGAAGAACGCCCCTGCGTGGGCAGGCATGCTTATGTTTAATTCAATATGTCTGGGTCTGTTGATGGGCAAATTGAATTGGTTTCCTGCCTCTGTCAGTCTTTTTGGAGGAATTTTGGAAGTGCTGTTGATGCTACCCCTGCGTGGGAGCTTTTTGAGTCAAAGCTAAGTCACCCAAGGCGCCACTGGCGGCCATGGAAGTCCTGCCTCACTGCTTGTAATCATTTTACTGTAAATATAATATAACAGGCTAGCTAGTTTTATCGAGAAAAAAAAAATATTCCTTACATGAATGTTAGTTTGATACTTAAATGAGCCCCCTAAAAATATTATATCGTTCCCACACATCATTAAATTCATAGACATTAATTTAATAAATTTTTGGAATATATGCTATGTGACTTGATACGCAATGCTTATTTTCTTCTAATTCATACTTTATCAATCATGACCTCGGAGAACCTTCTCACATAATTGCTCCTTATACCATACATGATCCAGGTCTGGGTGTGAAGAAGGACCTTTCCAAGACCTTTTACTTTCACGATGTGTTAAAATTGTATTTTAAAAGAACATTAACAAATACAGCTGCAAACTGTAAGGAAGAGGAACATAACAATCATTAGCACATGAGAACAAAAGCCGTTGATAACGGAGTTTGTCCAGGAGGGACTATGTCTCCAGACCCCGGTGTTAAGATGGTGTAGGCCACTGCATTAAGTGCTGTCAATAAGGTGATGTACATAGAGATGATATCTCGATCACACAAGGAGGAATGCCCTCACGCAGAAGTGGCTCTAAGAGATGTTCCACAGCTAGAACTCTCAATAAAAAAACTCCTATCAATATGACACAAAAACAAGCATGGTGCGCATCCCGCCAACATGGCACAAAAGGAATGTCAAAGAAAAACACATGCATGATGACAACAAGAGTATCCCAACAACATACAACAAGGGATCTCAAAGCATAACATGATAAGTTATGACAGAAAGTACATCACATAAAAAGATTCCGCATAACATGAAGCAAGGAATCATGGCAACATGAAATAAACAAGATCCTGCATCAACACCAATCATGGATCTGTAAAACATAATGCAGAAAGAAGAAGTACATGAACACATCATATACATCACAACCAAGGGCCATCGAAAGAAGTGGATGCCTCACTGCTAAAGCTGCTCGGACCATTGCTCTCACGGCATCAACCTCATGAAGATGGTTGCTCGCACATGAATGTGGACATCTGCATTGGCACTTAGAAAAGTGACTAGAAGAAGAAATGAGAGAATAAGAAATTGGAAGCTACCATCAACGTTGTGGCGTCGAGTAGTGCTAAATTGACTATCCAAAATCTAAATTTTGAGAAGTTGAGAATTCTAGGTTCAAGGAATCTTTTAGATTCCCTTGGGATTCCTCAAAGATTTTGTTCCATGGATGGGCTGTAAATCTGCAACTTAGATGACAAATCTAGTCTCACCATTGCGATTCCTGCGGAAAACCATGAAAAACAATTATAAACTTGACTATATTCTGAAATGTCAAAATTTTACCTCCTTGGGAAAATTTCATGGCTCATGGTTCCGCTCCATGTTTTCACTGAAATCATGGTTCTGTGTGCATTTTGGAACTGACTGGAAAATGCAGACCTCTGATGAAAAAACTAACAACACCATTGTGTTCATGGCGATGAGAGCTGTAAAAACCATATAAAACTTGTCAAATTCTGACAAAGTGAGAATTTTGCCCTCCTCCAAAATTCATGGTTCCAACATTAAAATATTAATTAATCTGTTGCCTTGAAGTTTGTACCTACATTTTGCCTCGAAATTCGTGCCTGCAGTCTCTCTCCTCCTCGAACTCTATGTAGAGATGGAAAATTTGGGTTTAAATAAAACTCATCGGCGAATTCTCCAATGAATAGGTCGTTGGCCTAATGGTAAATAATAGGAGTCGTTAGGAGAGGTCGCAGGATCGAATCCTGCCCCTCCTGAAATAATACACAACAATTCCTTTTTCGAACCAAAATGATACATTAATGGGGCCGAGTCCGCCTTGAGCGGCCCGCCCCTTAAACCTCGCATCAATCCTTATCAGCGTATATATATTAATACATATGTCGCGCACATACATCGCATCGACGGTCGGCACAAGGATCGACGCTTATATCGACGCAAAATGTGAGGTCCCGCCGATATACATATCAGCGATCGCACCTATCGGCGGTCAGCATGTCAGAGGTATTGGCGCCCTAACCGGGGTTATACCGTTATATATATCAGCGATGTCGCAATCGACGATCGACGCGGCGATTTTGTATCGGCACACACACACACACACATATGTTTGGTTGGGCTGGTTGGGCTATTAATATATATATGACAATATATATGCAGGATATATGAAGGAGGGTTCGACGAAGGTTAGTGCCGCCGATCCCGATCCCATATCATATATATATATATTATATATATATATATTATATATTATATATATATTAATATATATTTCATGCGATTTTTGCGATAAGTGGTTTAAAAGGGTTCGGCAAGGTTTGTTGCGGGATCCCGAAACCATGTCTTAAAGCGATTTTTATGGTTTTAAAGGGGTTATTGCTCTTATATAGTGATATTAATAACTATAAATGAATAACCATTTCTCATGATTTTGTCTCTTATGGAGTTTAGGAGACAAATAAGAAAACCTCAAGTGTCAATGGTTGGTGGACTACCATGTGGGTCCCATTTGCTTACTAGGATGCCATGTGGCATACTGTGGCCCCACTTTTCCCCTGTCATGTCAAACTTTGAAGAGCCCTATCTTTCGCATATGAGATCGGTTTGACGAGCTGTTCGCACCACCACGATCAGGACGATGAGGCCTTCAATTTGGTTCTGATTCGAGCGCAATCCAAACACTTTTATTTTTGAGCCATCTTTGTCCTGTGTGTCTCTCTGGAGCCTCCTGGATCAATACACCCCTCACTATAATAAGATTTAGACAATAACTATCTCGGGTATTTGACAAACCAACTTGATTTGAACTCACATGTGTATTTGTTGCACAACCTTACACACCACATAACAATCATTACTTGTGTCAACATGCTCCATTTAGGCCTACTCTCGCATCCCTAGCTCTATAATGCACAATGCTTGTCATGGGGTTTAAGGGGTGGCACGTCAAGTGACCTCTTATCACTATTAATGAGTGGGTTTGAGGGGCAACACCCCACACTTGTAAAACCTCAATAACACTTTTTACTCCTAATTCTAGTCGCACATACTACATTTCAATTTGCGAGCACATGCCTAAACGACTTGTGCATGCACACTTCAACAACCTATGCATTCACATCGACCATCTCCAAAACTATTACAACTATACGCTAAAAACAACATGTGGCACATTAAGATGAACAAAATAAACGATCATTAAGAATTACGAAATCAAAACATCTCCAATAATTGAATAAACACTCTTATAAAATATATTTTTACATATAAAATAAACATAATATATGTATATTCTCCTTTCTCTTTTACTCTTATTTTTACATATTATTGTTCAAAGCATTTATAGTAGTTTATTATAATTTTTTTTGAATAATGGGAAAACCTTATCATAAGAGTAGGGATAGTCATCAATGGCTTCTATCCATGAATGCAGGTTGACTCATGAGTGTTATTCAAAGAAAATCACACCACCTGAAATAACCCACTAGTGGTTTGTAAAAAGAGCAATGTTTCACTCCTGCTAGATAACTCTGGGTCTTGGACCATTAACTTATTTCCTTGTGTCCAAAAAAGATGAGCTCTTAGCCAAATAAAAACACTTCTAAAACATACTCCAAACCTATATAATCTAATAACATATAACATGCATTATATATATTCTCAATTTATACTTTTATCATAATAACTTCATAAATTTTACTTATTTATATTCTCTTCCAAATTACATCTTCAAATCCTAAAATAGACTCATTAACCCTAAAATAAATTCATTCATACAAACAACTAAAACACAAGGACAGATCACAAGTGACATTGGGAAAAAGCCAAATGGTAATTTAAGGAATCTTTTGTTAACGTTGAGACCGCAACTTACATTTGAGAAAAAACCAAATAGTAAAACTTTTTAACATTTTCAAGAATCTTTATCTTGACGTTATATTATAATTTAGGGATTTTCTAATGAAATGATTATAGTAAATGATTTATCTATTTTTTTAAAGTAGTGAAATATGTTTTTCAAAACAAATGTAGAGAGGTAGAGTTATGGGGTTGGAAAACAATTAAAGTGTTTTTTGGGTTTTTAGTTTGTTCAGTGATATTATATGGGTGTGAACTGTGGGCTAGCAGCATCCCTGTCTCAAAATGAAAGCAAATTGAGAAAATCCAAAAAGTGCTTAATCATGAGCAAGTTTAAAATAAAAATTTCAGTTTCTTATGAGATAATGTTGAGTGAAACAAGAGCAACTCCCATCTAAGCAATTGCTATGGTGCATCTCATAAGGTACCTACAAAGAATTGAGCAAATGGGAGAAGGTAAATGGCCTAAAGTTATCTTCAATTAAATAATGAGTGAAAGAAAGATATCATGGATGAGACAAAACAACAAATAGATGCAAAAATGAAATATTTGATCCGAATTAGATCCATGAAAATTATCAGAGTTCTAAGGCTGTATCAAATCATGACAGACTTCATAAACTTATGAACAAGAGCTATCAGGAAGGACCTCTAGACAGTGTCAGTTTGTAGCCAACATGGAACGATGAGGACCTTGGTCAAAACGCGCTGACCGAGGCCCATGGAGACCACGCAGAACCAAACTAGCAATTGGGAAGTCCGGATCAGAAAATGGAGGTCGTTTCTGATGCGTGATTAGCGAAATCACGCATCGCTGGGCAAAACCCCTCGAAATGGAAAGGCCCTGAACCCTCGGTCACAAGGGAAGCCAGAGAATCATAGGAAAAGTGTTAAAACCAAAGGCAAGTCCCGCGCTCCAAAACCTACGAATATTGGAGGCGTTTCGGGCGGTAAGCGGATTTGGAAGGGGGACGAGCGTTTCCATACGTTGATTGACGCGTGTTCGGTGGATGAGAGAGAAAACCGCTTTCATCGCGGGCTAACATCCGAGCAAGTCAACCACGTGATAAGAGCAAACACCATAGGATCTGGGGGCTCCAGATCTAACGGCAGAGATTGCGCCCGATGCGAGACCGGATTCAATGGGGGAAATAAGTTACGACACATAAAGGTTTGAAGTCCGATTGAACTACTGAGTTGGTGGATGAATCATTTCACAGAGTAACTGAAGTAACGAACCGTTCAAGGAAAGCTGACGCTCAGTTCGTGAGGGGAAAAGTGGCCACTTCCCTATGAGACGTTACACAATGGTGATGACGCAGAGGCAGGAAATTCCAAACGGACAACAGCAGGCGATCCGAAGAGGCGGAAGAGGAAGCAAACAGTCAAGGGACGGATTGGCTTTAAGCCATGAATAGACAGAGAACAGAGACAGAGGACAGTGAGAAAGGAAAAAGGAGACAGTTGTAATGCCCCACTTAAATATTATCCTACAAATTTTGTCAATGTGTACATTATCTGAAAATATTGAGAAATATTGGTCTAATATAAAATTCATGATTTCCATTATTCAAATTCCCCACTTACCTTCTCAAATTCAATATTAGGTAGGATATGGTCTCCTTCCATTATTTCAAAATTATATGTATTCATCTCACATTCCCTAATGTACCCTCACATTTACTTGGGAGAAGACATAGTCCTCTCCATCTCATTATCAATATATATATTCATTTCACATTACCCAATGTACCCTCACATTTACTTGGGAGAAGACATAGTCCTCTCCATCTCATTATCAATATATATATATTCATTTCACATTACCCATGTACTCTCACATTTACTTGGGAGAAAACATAGTCATCTCCATCTCATTATCAATATATATATTCATTTCACATTACCCAATGTACCCTCACATTTACTAAGGAGAAGACATGGTCCTCTCCATGTAATTACATCTCACATTCCCCAATGTACCCTCACATTTACTAGGAATAAGACATAGTCCTCTCCATTTAACTATCAATATATATATTCACCCCATATTCCCAAATGTACTTTTCAAATTTACTTGGGAGAAGAAATGGTCCTTTCCCATTAAATTCTCAATTTCATATTCATGTCACATTTCCAAATGTACTCCCAGCTTACTTGGAAGAAGAGAAGTCAACTGTAAGGATGGATGAGAAGTTAATGACATTAATGAGAAGTGGTTGAGATGGAGAAGGGAAGGAGGGTATAAAAAGGTAAGGGGGAAGGGAGAAAAGGAGATGTTGTGTCTTACTTATGATTGTGGGGGTTGGTTGTGAATGTTTGGCTTTGTTGTGTTTTTTGAGACCTTAGGAACCTGTGGAGGTTTCTTGGGTTGTTGAGAGGAGGGAGGTATTGTTATCTTGGTTTGGATCTTTCATTTGGACACACACACTACATATGGTTGGACTTGGGCTCGAAGGGCTAGGTAACCTATGGAGGTTTCCTGGGCTAGGGATTATTTCCTAGTTGGTTGGGAGGTAAATTCGGTTAGATCCGTAAAGAGGAGCGTTCAGTAGGAGCAGTAGGACAAAGGTATCTCCATCAACCACCGGTACAGGTATTCTTCCATAAAATACTCTTGTAAAGTTAATTAGAATGAAATATTCACCTTAATTTATGTTGATTATAATGTAAATGATAAAATTTTATTTGTTTAAAAGTCGTGTAAGTAGGTAAGTTAAAGCCTCTTATTGCATTTAATTTCAAAATGAATTAGATCTGTTAGCAGACCCTAGGGAGGTCTCTTACACATGGTATCAGAGCTTTGGTTCAAAATCTGGACCCAAAGCCCACTAAATAGCTATTCCATAATCAAATTTCTTACTAAATAGTTGAAAATCCAGAAAATTAGAATGTCAAAATGTTTCAACAGCAATCGAATGGCTTAGTGCCTAGGGATATGACAGAGCTAGTGTTTTGCTTCAACTTAAATGCGCTTGTAAAATTCCTGACAGAATAAATAATATTATAGAAATCAAAAAAATCTGGACCGAGCTCCTAGATGAAGAAGCTTGCAGTTCTGGGGACTTTTGCAAATAGTGATTAGGCTGTAGTTTTGTGTATCAAGATAAAGATCATATAAAACCCTGTCTTAGAAAACCGAGGGGCCAGTTCTAGAGCCCAAAAATGACCGAATATCCTGGTAAGGAGAGCGCAATTCTGGACACAATAGATGAGGTCTGTTTTTACCCTTGAAGAGAATCAAATCCTCTGAGCTACCTCAATCCAAAGCTCAAAATTTTGTGCACATTTATGGGTGACCAAACTCCAAGGCATTGACAAAGTTAACGAAGGGTCTCATCGTATAAGAAAATTTTCAAGCATTTAAGAGGTAAGAATTCTGAGCCACCTATGAGATCCAAAGCATCATATACATAAGTGGATGAATGATTTTATGGTTTCACATAGCAAATATAGAGTAGCTCTTCTGTTAAAGTCAAATTACAGTGACTCAATAGCGGTCATCAAATTACAGTCACCTTATTTAAGGTATATTTTGCAGTCTTGTATAATGCCATAAAAGACGAGAACTTGTGGCAAAGTATCACAGTTTTGAGGCTATATGTATACATATATATACCTGCAAGTTTGATCAAAGAAATAGAGACCGTACGTGTTTAAGTGTAAAACTGAACACATTAGAGTTTTCGACTTCGATCTCGAATTGTTATTAGATAAATATTAATATGTTGTGAGAAATCATAGGATCCTATTAGAACTGATACTATGATAATGTCGATTCAAATCCCTTTACTCCTGCTTATTCCTCAATTTAAGTCCAACCTCCCCTTTGGTTGTGGTTGCATTTACTACTCGTTTTTCTGGGCTAGCTAGATTGATTTTCCCCGTAGAGAGACAATTTGATTTGTTGTTCAATTTTAAATTGATTTTTCAGGTCCTTATTTCACTATTGCACATATCTCCTTGTGTGATTAAGAGATTAACATCATGTCGATTACAACCCTGTCATTACCATGAATTCTTTAATATTAAATTTCAGCATAAACCTGCCTACGCTAGCTAATAATAATATATTTGGTGTAAAATCAATTGATTGTCCTGTCAATCTCAAGGGACATTATTCCACAGAACTTTATGTAATAAACATATACCTGTGCTTTTGAAGCAATCAACGTTGTTGAGCCATTTCAAAGAGGTTTTGAAGGTTGTTTCTTGTTTGCAGAGCTTTGTCAAGTGGAAGTTCTTTTGTCTTCTACTAGACTCATTGACTTGTTTAAAGACATAGAAAGAGAGGTTTTACTCTTGGCTGTCCCTCCACTACTCGCCTACTTCCTCATTGCGAGACCATTCTCCAATTTTCTTAAAGCCTTCAGAAGCCCCTTGGCAGGTTTGTTAGGCTCAGAAGAAATCAAAGGCTTTGATTCCCTATATGTAGCATTTGATAATGAGTTTGTTGAAATTGGAATATCTGGTTTTCAATGTCTAGCTTTAATATAATTTTAAAAACGTGAACCAACGATTCTTTGCCAGAGTCAAGAACATTGCTTTATCTCTGCATTAATCCTGAAGCTTATTAAAATACAAATGCAAATTCCAAGAACATAGATGAGAGAATATATACACATTACAAATATTATAACATGGGTTTGAGCTTTTGATTTGAAGTTTTATTGTCATCAAGCTCGGGATATTTATTTTCACATAACTCTCGTAGTTGGAAAACAATGGCTTATGTTCTTTTTATGTGCTTCACTATATTCTCTTGTCATGAGATTCTGGGAATGATAAACTATAACAATTTTGTATATGTGGATTGCACAGAATCATATAAGACTATCATTTGCAATGTAGCGAGAGATTGCAATTTCTGCCAACAAATCCGGAGAGATTGCATAATTAACGCATTAAAGACCACTTATAAGCCTTGAGATCGGTATTTCTGGAAGCTTTCATGGGATAATGATTTTGTTGAAATTGTTGATTTGCTGCGATTTGCTTAAGCCATCTTCTCTTTTGAAGAAGCAATAACCTGAAATTAGGTCGAATGAGCATGAAATAATTCGAATGATAACAGTGGTAAAAAAATAATGGCATCAATGTAAAGTACTAGAATATCACCTATGCCATAGCAATAGAATCAGAATCAGAAATCTCACCTTACGACAAGGTTTTCTCTTTTGATCTTGCTTTTGAGAATCTGGTAGGGCATGGTTAGATGTCACTTCCTCCTCCGCTTCTTCCATGCTTGTTTCCACATCCTGTGGTTCTTTAGGGCTATACCCATGCTCTAGTTCTTGTTCGAATGGCACTGGTTTTTCAAGTTCTCCCAGATCTAAATCTTCTAAATCTGCATTGTTTTCAAGTGTATAGTGTTGTTTTCCATTCTCTTCAATCAGCTTGTTGCTAGAAGAAATGACCTATGTAGCCATCTCATTTTGCTGAACATTATCCAACATCAAGGATAAAAGTTGGCTTGCCTCTGTTTCTCCTATATACATGCTGACAATCCCTTCCTTTGTATCTAAATTGTGAGGTGTATTGTCATATTCTATTGACTATGTATAAGGATTCTCTTCAGTTTCCAAACCATTTTGTTCAGCAGCATCTTGCAGAACCCTTGAGTCTTCATGACTATGGCCTTCACTAAAAAGCACATCATGTTGGCATTATGATGCATGTGTTGTACTTGATGGCAACCGACTCATAGAAGATCAACTCATTTATATATATCTAGATGAATCTACAGAATAGATATCAGATGTGACAGAATACATAGGATGCAGGACAACTCAAAGGAATCAAATGACAATTCTCAGTATGACAAGTTAGCTTTGCCATCAAGTCCAAAGGGGGAGATTGTTGGCATTATGAGACAAGTGTTTTCCTTGATGGCAAATCACACAGATGATAGATCATAGTGCAGCAGGTTAGTAGCAAGGAATTGATGATTAGACTACAAGAATGAAGGAAAAGATACATACGCAGGTTCACTTTGACGAAGCCGCGTATACACGCGGGTTGGATGTTCCAAAGGCGCGTATGCGTATACACGCCCTTTCACGCAAGGAAAAGCGCGTACATGTGGGGGAACTTATTTTTGGTCTGTGGTATTTAGTCCTTGGTATTTGAACCTATGGTTTTGGGCCATGGTATCTCGTCAGAAGTGTTGATCCCAAGTATTGGGTCCATGGTATTGTTTTGTTATGGTTTTGGACCATGGTATTGAGTAAGGCCTAAGACTATAAAAGGAGAAGAATATCATTAGGAAAAAGCATGGAAAAAGACTTGTATATCTGATGTAGTATGAGATCTAGTATGCAAGATATGGGTTATGATGCATTGCTTGATCTGAGCTAAGGAGGGATCTCACCAGTTGATGGAGAACAAGATCTAAGGATAGATCAGGATCAAATGGTTTGAAATGAACTATCTCTATATGGTTGATTATGCTTGTTCTAGATCTGTATTCTGACGCATGTAAGGTTCTGAATTGGGTATAACTTAAGTTTGAAATAGCTGCAAGTCATGATTGAATATTTATAGATCTGTACGTGGCTTGGCTTTGGTAAAAGCGCGTATGTACGCGGGTTTGGTTCGTCCATGTAGCGTATACCATTTGAGCTATGGTGTTTGAAGTTACATGTGGTTCTGGTTGTTGATGAGTTCTGATTACTGTTTAGTGGCCAACTCGTGTATATACACGACTTCTATTTATGGAACTTGCGTATGAGATTCAGAACACTGCAGTTTTGTATTTTCAGCTCCCCCTGAGTCTGTTATGTCTATGTTGTGTTGTGTCTGAGTATATTGTGCTGTGCCACATATTTCTGACTGTACTTCCTACTTCTTCCATATCTTCAAGCGTGATGAAGTTTTCTCCTTTTAGTATGGTGCCCGTACTTTATTCCTGCATTCCTTTGTTATATGTCCAAGCTTGTTACATGCATAACACCTTACATGTTTCATATTCCTTCTGTAGCAATCAACAGCTTTGTGACCAAACATATTGCAAGAAAAACAATATCCCTGAAAGTAATGTGATGATCTTTCTGTGTGATGATCTTGAACCATTCTTCTTTCCCATCTGGCTACAACATGTCCAAGATTATGACATACATAACATTCAACATTATTCATCAGAGAAGTAAAAGATTTTCTTTGAAGTATTTCTTTCCTTGGCTGTTGATGGGGTTTTCCTCTCATCTCTTTGTTGAGCATTTCAGATTTCTCATTAGAGTTCCTTGCCTTTCCTTGTGAGCTAGATTCACCTTCAGCAGATTCATAAAAACCAAGACCAGTTTTGATAGCAGGAGACCTTTGACTACTAAGAATATCATCCAAAATTTTAGTACTGTCTTGAAATTGTAAGAGCTTGTCATTTAGAATATTTACCTCAATCTGAAGATGCTCTTCCTTTTCACGATATTGCTTCTTTATGTTCTCCTCAGCTTTCCTTCCTTCTTCCAACTGATGTCTTAATTCAAGAACTTCGTTCTCTTGTTTTTCAATAGCTTGGAGTAGTCCTTTATTCTGCTTCTTTGGTTCTTCAAGATCTTCCTTTAGCGAGCGAATTGTAGCTTCAAGCCTTTAATAATAAATGGATCTGTCTTTGAGTTTCTTGATGATTGAGTCTATCATATGCTGTTGTCGTCATATGCATAAAGATCATATAATATTGTTGATGCAAGTTTTCTATAGTTCTTGGCTCTCATGTGGATGAGGATTGATGCGATCGATGATCTTGAGCTAAAGATACATAGTACTATATACAGCATGCTGGATACATGAATGATTACTCAAAATTGCATTGTTGGAGACATGATGATGATAAAATGACAGATTGATACTTACGTATGTTGATTGATACAGATGTCCCCGAATGATGATACATGGATGATATATAAGATCATGCAGATCTTGATGTTGATGAGATGGCTATGATGTCTTTCAAGAGGATGAGTTGATATATATATGCAGACATACCTTGCTACAAGACATTTATAGGTTGCTAATTTAGAAATGGTTGTACGTGTGTTTTATGAAGAACATCCGCGTATATACGTAGGTTTATGTGGATGTAGTCGTGTATATGGTGTTTTTTAAGGAAATCAGTGGAGACAGACTCTGGTTGAAGGAAGTCTCATATGGGGCTGACAGAGACCATCTGAAACAGGTTCACGGGGAGTAGATAAACTTATGATAATGCATTGTTGGCATTATCTTAGAAGCTTTTGGTTCAAGTACTCAGTTGTTGTTGATTTGAAGTGGAACAAATGCTTCAGGAGTATCTAGTTTGAAAATGTATGAAATGTGGTCCCTGGAGGATGAACGGAGATTGTAGGCTAGCACCTATATACTAGTACATCCGCTAGTACAAGAGCAAAGCGGGTGGTAGCTCCCTTTCAGTAGTAGCTAGAGCATTCAATAGGCATGCACCTACTTACTAGTAAATGGATTAGCTAGTACAAGAGCTAAGGGGGTTGTAGCTCCCATCCAGGAGAGTCTGGAAAACGAGAGAGGGTTGTAGCCCTCTGCAGGTAGAAGCCTGCGTACTGGTATAAGATTGCACCAGTACGAAATCATTGTAAAAGAAGATTCTTATTAAAAGATAGAGACGACTTGCAGCAGGTTCTTTTCACCCACATTGGGTTTCCACCTTATATCATGGTGTTCATGCGTGCTTCTTGTGTGTGATGACATGTTCTGTTTTACTGCACCTGCTTACTGTTCATATGGTTAATGAAGTTATGATGCACTAACTAAAGATCAACATTTAATGGATTAACCGAATCATAAGTATTCTGGATATACGCTATTTGCATTAGACACAATTGCATATACACGCAGGTTCCCTTAATTGAAGTAGCGTATATGTATCTAAGTATGGAAATGAAAAATTTTTATTGATTTAATAATATTGATTCAACCCCCCCCCCCCCCCGCCACCCCCTCTCAGTATTATTTCCAACACATCATTATCTGTCTCTGAATGGACTTCATTTTCAATCTCTCAATGGACTTCATTTTCAGTCTCTGCATGGGCTTCCAGCTGAGCTTGCTGTTCTAAAGCCTTTCGAGCTACTATTTTTCTGTATCCAGTGATCAGGATATAAATGGACAGATAATGCACAAACAATAACTAAAACAACCTTTCTATTTATGAACTGTTATATGGCATATTATCAATTATTTCAAACTTGTTTTGAGAATTTTGCATAAAAGAAAGCATAACAATCACCATATTTTTGAGAAGATTCCAAAAGCTAGCGATGCTAGATAGTTTTAACTTTTAAGTCTATTTTTTACATCAACATTATCATAAAAAGATTGAAATGAAGTGAAACTCATGCTTTTTTTTGAAACGTGCATGATGTCTAAACTTACTGTAGAGCTAATATGCCATTATTTAAAAAAAAAAGTTTAATTCATGGGTTCTGTTAGCGCTTGGAATTCACCTAGGCTGAGATAGACAAACTCTCAAGGCTACATCAAACCATTTCACCTCGTAGCTAGCCCTACGAGGTATGAGAAGGCTCTCTCGGGTCAGATTCGGTAGATCTTTCAATATGATAAGCTGACCAATTAGGATCAAAGATATTAGGCTAGTAAATTGATAAGGGGGGTTGATTTAAAGATTTTTTGGGTTTTTGGTGGCAATTGGAGGGAGTGCAATTCAGGGTGCGGGGATTGAGCACAGTTTTTGCAGGGGGATCTTTGGGGCAAGGTAGGAGTGAGCGTTGATGCCTTAATCTGAGATGGATGATCAGGGATGATAGAGAAGGAGCTAAAGAGGGAAAACAACCATTTGAATCCTCTCTAGACAGTAGAAAACATAAATTTTGAACAAACTAAAAAGCTGAGCATGTCAAAGCATGAATTCAAACTTTACCACTTCATCTGTCCAAATAGAAGCAGAAGAGAGATGTGGAATACATAAACAGACTTACAGGAAGATGTAGAGAACACACCATCAACACAACAATCCACAAGAATCCACAATGATGTCTGCAAAACCCTGGCCTTCCTCTTCTTCAAATTGCAAAGATAGATGTACAATATACAATATAGCTTTCTCCCACAAGAGTCCAACCTTCAAACCTCTCAAAATGACTAAGAAAACACATAATATAGGCAAGCTAACCTCTTCCCTTGCCTCTAGGGGTCGAGCTCATCCTTCTAGGAGAAGTTTGAACTAATTCCAAACTAAGCACTAGATAATAGGCCAGCTCAACAACTTGCCTCTAAAACTTAGCTAACTGATTCATGCATTAATTATTCACTTTTTACATCAAGGAAGCTTCTAGAAGGGTAAATAGAGATAAAATCTATCAAAGTGCCATGAAAATATTACATTTACCCATCATCTACAAGTAAAAATGGTCAACCATAGTCAAAACAGTGTTTTTTGACAAAAAAGGTCAATTCTGGCAAAGTTGGCGCACACGGTCGCGCCCCCTGTGCAAATGGTCGCGCCCTTTTGCTGCAACTTTTTGGGTGGGTTCCACTGGTCCAAATCAGGTGAAAGATGGCTCATTGGAAAGCTTGGGCTGTCTACTTTCCATCCCAAGTGGAATTTCTGACTTTGGAGTTGTTTTTCCCCCTCAAAAACCATTTCTCCCAAGGTCACTTTCTGCAAATGGTCGCGCCCCTTGTAGCAACTTTGAGTGGGTTCCACTGGTCCAAATCAGGTGCAAGATGGCTCATTGGAAAGCTTGGGCTGTCTACTTTCCATCCCAGGTGGAATTTCTGAATTTGGAGTTGTTTTGCCCCCTCAAAAACCATTTCTCCGAAGGTCACTTTCTGCAACTCAAAAAGTGGGCAGAAAGTCATTTTTTTATGTATTTTGAGCTTTTGGAGGCTCAAATCTCAAAATCAGGCTTCTCCCAAGTATTGGTAATTTTTCTCTTTGCATGCCCTTTCCAAAAATGCCAAGTTTTCAAAATTCCGAGCAGTCCTCCAAAATAGTCGCGCTTGGAACGTGACCAAACCATGGGAAAAACCTATAATTTTACCAAAAATTTGCAAATGACAAAATTTTCTCCAAATTTCTTGAAATTTGAGCTGGGAGTCCGCAATCAAGTAACATGCTCATTCAAAGAGGCTTTGGCCAAAATTTGGAGTGGATCGGGCGTTTTCCTTCGTTTTTGTGTTTTGGCGAACCGTCCTTGGAGCACCTTCGTTCTCGCCGATATTTTTGACATTTCTCTCAAACCATGACACCTGTGTAAAAAGTGAAGGAGGTTTTTCTTCCTTGGCATGTTGTG
>APFE030412280.1:39646-134598 GCA_000404065.3 Pinus taeda | reverse complement strand
TGTTGTGGCTTATTCTATTGTGTCTATTTCCAAAGGAGATTTATTATAAGCCACTGGGTTTTTCAAAATTCTACAAATACCCAAAAAATGGATTCTGTTTGATTGATAATTTGTTGGGATTTAAATCTCCAGTGATGTGAGTCTTTCAGAACACAGATGCACATGCATGCAATTTCCTATAGTTAGGATTTTTTTGCCCTCTAGTTCCCTAATTTGCTTTGTTGGATTTCTATTTGGACAGCTCTCCTTCAATCGTGGATGCTAAGACTACTTCTTTAGAGAAAATGGAGATAGACCCGATGGTATGTTTTTTTGTCAATTCAATCAACTTTTAATTTCTGATTTTCCCGATAGATAGGGAGGTGGAATAAATAACTATATGATGGGTTTTTGTTCAGGTACCTCCAGAGAAAGAAGTTAACATTTCAAAGATTGACAGTATCGTTGTTGCGGCAGACATAGCCACTACTGAATTGCCAACAGAAGGAACTGTAAGAGTGCATCACTTTCTCCATCCCACGTTGTGTAGTAGTTTTTTGAAATATGGGATAAATTTCCTATAGCAAGGATGAAGTGTATTAGTGTATAAAAGTTTATTGCAGACACTTAGGTAAGAATGCATGTCATTGCTGAAGTATTTCGTGTAAATTCTGCTTTGTGATTGTAACAGATGGGAGTCAACAGTGCGTTTGAAGGCAAATCTATATCAGTAGATAAAGTAAGAGATCAAGAGAAAAGGGAAGATAGTTCAGAGTACAAAGAAGGGGAGAATAGCTCTTGTAAGGGAGACCTCATAGAGGGAAGTGTTGTTGAAAGACATATAAAGGTGGAAAACATTAAGGAAGGAAGTCAAGTAGATAGTATGCGAGGAAACGATAATGATTCAAGCAAATTATTGCCACAGAAGCAAGAGGTAATCACCAAGACTGATTCAAGAATGCAAAAACAAGAGAAACCTGGTTAGTGAACTTGCTCTTTTAGTGACAAGAGATTAATCTGAAAATTCAATTTATGGATTTTATTTTCTTGCTTGTTTTCCATCTAGAAAACCTCTTCCATTAGTCATGGTCACGTTTTCATACTAATATGCATCATCATATTTCTAACTGCTGAGTTCCATCAGATGTTCCATCTCTCACCGTTTCAGCTTCATGTGCTATCAGTTGCTCCACCAATGGAGCTGCTGGACCTTCACCCATATCCATGGCTGTAGCAGGGTGGCCTGGAGCCTTATCTGCTCTTTGGTATGAACATCTCTCTACCCTGTTATGTTGATCATGTTGTTTTGTTGTTGCTTGTAATAAGCAATCATTTTCTGAGTTGAAACAAGGATTTTTTCAGTAGGTATTTTGGACCAGCGGCGGCTACTTGGCCTGGAACATCTCTGCCTGGAATGATGCCTGTTGAAGGAAACTTGATGAAAGGCATACAGGTAGCTAATTTGTTTCCACTGATCCTTTAGTTGTGGACTATTTTACATCGCAACTCAGAATCATACTACATCTTAGTCCTTTGGTCAGAGATATGGAGAGCTGACCAGGGAAACAGTTATAGTAAGCGAAAAGATTAGTGTTAAGTTTGAGGATTCAGATGTTGTTGCCCCCCTACCAGAGGAAAAAACGATGCATATTCCTGTAAAGGTGGAAGGCATTTCTGAATCTGAAAGAAATCAGATAGAATCAGAGAAGATTGATAGGCAGACTGATGTATTGCCATCTGAAAATTCAATAGGGAAATTTGAATCTCTAGTGATGTAAGTCTTTCAGAACACAGATGCACGTGCATGCAATTTCCTATAGTTAGTATTTTTTTCCCCTCCAGTTCCTTAATCTTCTTTGTTGGATTTCTGTTTGGACAGCTCTCCTTCAATCGTGGATGCTAAGACTACTTCTTTAGAGAAAATGGAGATAGACCTGATGGTATGGGAGAATAGCTCTTGTAAGGGAGACCTCATAGAGGGAAGTGTTGTTGAAAGACATATAAAGGTGGAAAACATTAAGGAAGGAAGTCAAGTAGACAGTATGCGAGGAAACGATAATGATTCAAGCAAATTATTGCCATAGAAGCAAGAGGTAATCACCAAGACTGATTCAAGAATGCAAAAACAAGAGAAACCTGGTTAGTGAACTTGCTCTTTTAGTGACAAGAGATTAATCTGAAAATTCAATTTATGGATTTTGTTTTCTTACTTGTTTTCCATCTAAAAAACCTCTTCCATTAGCCATGGTCACGTTTTCATACTAATATACATCATCATATTTCTAACTGCTGAGTTCCATCAGATGTTCCATCTCTCACCATTTCAGCTTCATGTGCTATCAGTTGCTCCACCAATGGAGCTGCTGGACCTTCACCCATATCCATGGCTGTAGCAGTGTGGCCTGGAGCCTTATCTGCTCTTTGGTATGAACATCTCTCTATCCTGTTATGTTGATCATGTTGTTTTGTTGTTGCTTGTAATAAGCAATCATTTTCTGATTTGAAACAAGGATTTGTTCAGCAGGTATTTTGGACCAGCGGCGGCTACTTGCCCTGGAACATCTCTGCCTAGAATGATGCCTGTTGAAGGAAACTTGATGAAAGGCATACAGGTAGCTAATTTGTTTCCACTGATCCTTTAGTTGTGGACTATTTTACATTGCATGGTGAGTCCTTGTAATTTGTTGATTATCGATGTACACTGGTCAATTCTTGGTAATGAAGAAGGCGGCATGTAGGGTTTCATATTTTATATTTTATTGCGAAGTTATTTGTGGCTTCCTTAGGGTTGATTTTCCCATGCTTTAAACCTGTAAGATCATTGGACTGTCATAGCTGCTAGCGTGCACGTTATCGTTGTATCTATGAATGTGTTTTTCTGCTTCTTGCCTTTGATCATGACCATTTGGGGTGGCCTTCTGCACTGATTTCCATCTGCCTTCAACATCATGAGCTAGAGAGTCTATGATGTGTTTTGTCTTATAAGTTGGCATGTGTTCTGTTTGATCATTATTTTGTGTCTTCGATCATGGTTTCAGTATTCCTGGATATAGTCTTCCAATTGAGGTGTTATATCTGTTAAAATATGTTCAGATTTTCTCATTTATCCTGTGATGAATCAGTGGGGATAATGAAATGAATGAGTTGGGATATCGGTTTTATGTTGTCCTTCATGAAACATTGTTCAAGTCAACATCTTTGTGACTTACCAATATATTCTCTGATGAAGGATTCGTGGTAGAAGGACCTTGAAAAAAACCTCGTTCCTCAAATTTTGGCAAAGATGATTAGATTTTAGAAATGAAAAATCAAACACCTGTAACCATCAGTGTTGTTAGATTTATCACCAGCATAATCTAACACTGAAAATTCAAATTCACCAAAGAATATTTCAGATGAAAATCATTGTGATAATTGAGTAATATGGAGAACAACTACAGATCTATTGTACTAGCATTTTTCTAGGGAAAATAACCTTGCAAATTGAATCCCAACGACACCCTCTATGAAGAAACCAAAAATACCAGAAACCCTTGTCTTCTCGTCAGATCTACCAAAAGATTCATATAACCGTAAGTAATTTCAACACTCTTCCACAAGAATCCTTAGCAAACATATCAGTCTTCAACAGTCCAAAGGCGAGAAATCTCTTTAGAGATGACTTATTGCTTGGACTCACTGTTTCCAATAATCCATCTTTCACAACCTTAGAAATGAATTGTGTATGCAAATAGCCACGCTTACAAATATAGAATTAGATAGAAATGAGGGTGATGAATATGCAATATACAACCAATCAATAGGATGGTCATTGCTATCATTATTACAGTCACGCATAAGTCAATGTGATGCAATCAGTGTTACTCTTACAACATCAACAAATCGTCAAGGATTTGTCACACAAGGTTTCTGTCTTGTGTCAAGGTCTTTAGCTATTAGTGCTATTGGTGAATCTTCAAACCTAGGATCACATCTTGAAGAGAAGAAACTGGTAGAGCCTCCTAATCTGAAGATAAACATCACAGATACCCAAAGAAAATCTTGGTCTTCTCAAGTAATGGTGCTTCTAAGTTTGCTACTGAGGCATGACAACACAATATTGTACATTGCTTCCTTTCTATTTTCTGAGGGGCAATGTACATTCTGGGCAGCCACTTGTGATATTAAAACAGTGAGCTCTGAGGTCAATATAATGCTCAGACTTATTGAGAAACAAGAGTTGGAGATATTCAATAGACAAAGATGGAGAAGGGAGTTTCAATGGACAATCCGCTTTAAACAATTTCAGCTCACTGAATCAGGAATCGATTTCAATTATTATGCCTCTATATAATTCCTTCTCTGATGAAGGATTTGTGGTAGAAGGACCTTGAAAAAGACCTCGTTCCTCAGATTTTGGCGAAGATGATTAGATTTCAGAAATGACAAATCAAATACCTGTAACCATTAGTGTTGTTAGATTTATCACCAGCAAAATCTAACACTGGAAATTCAAATTCAGCAAAGAGTATTTTAGAGGAAAACCATCGTGATAATTGAGTAATATGGAGAACAACTACAGATCCGTGCTACCAGCATTTTTCCAGGGAAAAAAATCTTGCAAATTGAAACCCAACGACACCCTTTATGAAGAAACCAAAAATACCAGAAACCCTTGTATTCTCGTCAGATCCACCAAAAGATTCATATAACCATAAGTAATTTCAATACTCTTCCACAAGAACCCTCAACAGACATATCAGTCTTCCACAGTCCAAAGGTGATAAATCTCTTCAGAGATGACTTATTGCTTTGGCTCACTATTTCCAATAATCCATCTTTTACAATCTTAGAAATGAACTGTGTATGCAAATAGCCACTCTTACAAAGATAGAATTAGATAGAAATGACGACGATGAATATGCAAAGATGTGGTTGAGTCAGAGATTGCAGACTCCGAGGTTTTCTTTATTTCTGGATGAAGTTTGGAGAGATGGTTCCTAGTTGATGGAAGAATTTGGTTTGTTGCTGCTAACCGACCACTCCAACTCGAGACTTGTAAGTTCAAGAAATCGCAAAGTCCTGCCAGAAATTGGAGTTGCGGAGACATCTATAATAAGAATGGGGGATTTGGTAGAAGAGGAAAACTGGAAACTATTTTTTATTCATCCTTTTCGAATTCCATGATTCAGTTGGGGCTTACTCACGAGGTTCTTCTTTGGTTGTCCACACTCTAGGAAAGTGTTCAACCTTCAGCCAGTTCTTTGTTCTTGATTGGCATATCTGATTACAAGTTATTTTCTCACAGATATACAACCAATCAATAGGATTCTCATTGCTATCATTGTTACAGTCACGCATAAGTCAATGTCATGCAATCAGTGTTACTCTTACATCATCAACAAATCGTCAAGGATCTTTGACACAAGGTTTTTGTTTTGTGTCAAGGTCTTTAGCTATTAGTGCTATTGGTGAAGCTTCAGACCTAGGATCACAACTTGAAGAGAAGAAACTGGTAGAGCCTCCTAATCTGAAGATAAATATCACAGATACCCAATGAAAAGCTTGGTCTTCTCAAGTAATGGTGCTTCTAAGTTTGCTACTGAGGCATGACAACACAAAATTGTACATTTCTTCCTTTCTATTTTCTGAGGGGCAATGTACAGTCCGGGTAGCAACTTGTGATATTAAAACCGTGAGCTCTGAGGTCAATATAATGCTCATACTTATTGAGAAACAAGAGCTGGAGATATTCAATAGACAAAGATGGAGATGGGAGTTTCAATGGACAATCTGCTTCAAACAATTTCAGCTCACGGAATGAGGAATCGATTTCAATTATTATGCCTCTATATAATTCATTCTATGATGAAGGATTCGTGGTAGAAGGACCTTGAAAAAAACCTCGTTCCTTAGATTTTGGCAAAGATGATTAGATTTCAGAAATGACAAATCAAACACCTGTACCCATCAATGTTGTTAGATTTATCACCAGCAAAATCTAACACTGAAAATTCAAATTCACCCAAGAGTATTTCAGAGGAAAATCATCGTGATAATTGAGTAATATGGAGAACAACAACAGATCCGTGCTACTAGCATTTTTCCAGGAAAAATAATCTTGCAAATTGAAACCCAACGACACCCTTTATGAAGAAACCAAAAATACCAGAAATCCTTGTCTTCTTGTCAGATCTACCAAAAGATTCATATAACCGTAAGTAATTTCAATACTCTTCCACAAGAACCCTCAACAAACATATCAGAGGATGTGTCATTGATGAGGGCCGAAGATTTCAAAGGGGTTATGGACAACGACTAGCACATGTGTCCTAGGAAATCTGCAGATGTAATTAACTTGAGAAGTTTGATCTGCATACATAATTCATATGAGAAGTTTGATTCACCTACAAAAGAAGAGAGACAGTGAAACACAACATGACATAGCCTTATAAATTGTAAACCCAACGAGCCATCGAAACCCTAGTCAAAAATAAAACAAAAACTTTTCAAAACAATCGTCAATTTTCCAGAAATCCTTCAACCACATGGAAGAATCGTGCATTTGATATGCATTTTCACCCTCACGCACACTGTGTTTTTGTATTTTCATTGATAAAACATAATATAATTATGGGTTTGGGTTTAGAAATGATAAAAAATAAAGAGTTCAGGTTACCAAGATGAAAAATAAGAGTCAACCTTAACAAATATCCCTAGACTCCCGAGTTGAATAAAATCCAATGACAATACCTATCTTGTGTCTTAATTAGCAAGGCCCAAAATTATGTGCAATATAAATTCTCTTACCTGAATAAGGAGGAGAAAAATAGAATTCCACATAAGAGACTAATTATTTTAATTAACTAAATAATAATAGAAAGTAAATTAAATCACCTTTATTTTACTAGATTATTTACAATAATTTTAAAGCATACTTTCAGTGTTACAACTATTATTTTTTTATGAATATATGTGATTTAGAAATAAACAAATTCAAATTAAAATTCATTTATTATGATTTTAAAGCATACTTTCAGTGTTAAGCAACCATTAAAATTTTATACATAAATTTGACTCCAGAAATAAATAAATTCAAATTATGAGTAGAATTTTTTTTGGGATAAGTTATGAGATGCAGAAGATTCGTTGTATAATCCTAACCACGGGTATGATACAAGAGAGACTAATTATTTTTATTAATTAAATAATAAAAAATTAAAATTATGCTTTAGTTCTAATAATCTTCTTCATCTTATTGGAGAGAGACTAATTATTTTTATTAATTAAATAATAAAACAAATTAAAATTGTGATTTAGTTCTAATAATCATCTTTATCTTATTAGATTGTTTACTATGATTTTAAAGCATATTGTCAGTCTTACACAACCATTAATTAATTTTTATGAATTAAAGTGACTTTAGAAATAAATAAATTCAAATTGAAACTAAATTACTATGATTTTAGAGTAAATTCAAATTAACTCACATGTACAATTTATAGTGTTCTTCCTACCTCTCCTCTCCTTTGGCTATAGCTTTCCCATTGAGCAACTTGGTAGCTTCATAGTCATGAACAACGATTTATATGCAATATTAATTCAATAATTAATAAAAAATAGTGTGAGGCACGCTAAATCAATTTCATTTCTACTACATCTCTACATTTCATTTAGATTTCCCATTCCCATGTCTTGATTGTTCCTCAATTTATGCCTTACGGCGTTTCCTTTGCAACATTTGGTACAAATGCTAGTTGTATTTAGCTACTCTCAATTGGTGTGGTTGGGCTTATAGGTAGCATTGGCCTTGTTGAGATAAACTAGAGGCCAATCATCCTTGTCTCTTCAACTCCCTATATGCATCTCTCTTCTTCTCCCTTTTGTCTTTTGTTGGCAAGATTCTTCTTAGAGTTCCTTCTAGTTGTCTTTTTATTAGTGCTTAAATTGGAATATGAGCACTTTGGAGCCAAGTGGTAATTAATTGATTTACCAATGCCTTAATCTAGCATGGGGCCCTTTCCACTATCAACTATATCCTCTTGCATCACCATCAACCTCCATAGCCATAAGTTTCACTTATATAGCCCAAAGTTTTTTATTTTACTAAGTGATTACATTAATTTAAACTATTAACATTCAATGTGTTTATTGTAGATAAGTGATAAATAATAATAATAATATAATAATAATAACAATAATATATTTTTAAGAACAAAAACAATAAGTTTATTGTAACTTTATTTTAAAAAAAAATTATAACACTAAAATAATTAAATAGAAAATGATAAAAATATTATATTAAACTATAGAAAAAAATACACTTTTTCTCTTCCTCACCATCTATAAAAATATATTATCTTCTCTTCTCTTCTTCACCATCTATAAAAATATATTCTCCTCTTCCTCACCATCTATCCCACATTGATGTTGAAGAAAAATCAGATTTTACTCCCAACTCATCATAGTAACATATTAAATGAATGAAATTTCTTTTATTTCTCTCCCTATAAACTATTCCAATATTAAAAAAGATGCTACATAATTCCGCTAATTTGTTTTTTATAAACTATTCCATATATACCCTGATGCCCTCTGGTGACCAATTAGTGGTGATTTAGAGCCCTTATAGACCATGATACCATTACTACTAAGAAAGGTCAGACGATTATGAATATAAAATTATTTCTAAAATAAATAATGGCTACGACTTCCATATTGAAAGGGTTAAATATCTTCATGGATTGATGGGAAAGGCCGACCGAAAATAAAGAGGATTAATTAATTGATGTATCTGCACAGGATTGATGTATGAATGCTCGTTTGGGTTGGTCTATTTCCACAGGCTTTAGGGCTTCTAGAGCAAGCAATTTCAATCTCATCTGCTTACCTCAACCCAATGGCGATGATGGCGCCTGCGAGGAGGTCTATGCTTTGCATATGGGGCAGGAAGAATTCTCAACGCTCCTTCCGCACCTTGAATACCAGTGGCGACTCGCACATTAAAACACTCTGCCAGAGCAACAGGCTTACGGAGGCAGTGGAGACCTTCAGCCATCTGCTTTCAGCTAAATCTAATCCCACCATCAGCACCTGCAATCTTTTGTTAAGTAGCCTAGTCCGACGGAACCGACATCAATCAGCATTGCGTGTTTACAGGCTTATGGTTGAAGCAGACATTGTTCCAAATCTCATTTCTCTGAGTATTGTTATCAACTGTCACTGTGAAAGAGGTAGAATGGATTATGCTTTCAAAGTGTTTGAAGGAATGGAAGCACATGGCTATATTCCAGATGTCGTAATATTCAATACCCTCATCAAAGGGCTTTGCAGGACGGGCAGGACGGAGGATGCTGTCAAACTGTTCAATCAAATGGTGAACAAACGACAGCTTCCTAATCTTTTTACATATAACACCCTAATAAATGGGTTCTGCAAGAGAGGGAAAACTCACGAGGCTTTTGGATTGATAGCTGTTATGCTGCAACAGGGTCATGAGCCTGACACTATTACATTTAATGCTTTAATTGATGGTTTCTGCAAAGAAGGTAAGTTGGAGGAGGCTACGAAGCTATTCTATGGAATGCCCAACAGAAACATATACCCCAATGTTGTCACATACAATGTGCTTATTGACGGCTTCTGTAAGGGGACCAAGTTGGAGGAGGCTACGAATCTCTTTTGTGAAATGTCCGACAGAGACATCTGCCCTGATGCTGTCACATACAATGCGCTTATCGATGGTTTCTGTAAGGGAGGCAAGTTGGAGGAGGCTATGAAGCTCTTCTATGAAATGCCTGACAGAAACATATACCCCAATGTTGTCACATACAATGTGCTTATTGACGGCTTCTGTAAAGGAGCCCAGTTGGAGGAGGCTACGAATCTCTTCTATGAAATGTCCGACAGAGACATCTGCCCTGATGCTGTCACATACAATGCGCTTATCGATGGTTTCTATAAGGGAGGCAAGTTGGAGGAGGCTATGAAGCTCTTCTATGAAATGCCCGACAGAAACATATACCCCCAATGTTGTCACATACAATGTGCTTATTGACGGCTTCTGTAAGGGAGCCAAGTTGGAGGAGGCTACGAATCTCTTCTATGAAATGTCCGACAGAGACATCTGCCCTGATGCTGTCACATACAATGCGCTTATCGATGGTTTCTGTAAGGGAGGCAAGTTGGAGGAGGCTATGAAGCTCTTCTATGAAATGCCCGACAGAAACATATACCCCAATGTTGTCACATACAATGTGCTTATTGACGGCTTCTGTAAAGGAGCCAAGTTGGAGGAGGCTACGAATCTCTTCTATGAAATGTCCGACAGAGACATCTGCCCTGATGCTGTCACATACAATGCGCTTATCGATGGTTTCTGTAAGGGAGGCAAGTTGGAGGAGGCTATGAAGCTCTTCTATGAAATGCCCGACAGAAACATATACCCCAATGTTGTCACATACAATGTGCTTATTGACGGCTTCTGTAAGGGAGCCAAGTTGGAGGAGGCTACGAATCTCTTCTAGGAAATGTCCGACAGAGACATCTGCCCTGATGCTGTCACATACAATGCGCTTATCGATGGTTTCTGTAAGGGAGGCAAGTTGGAGGAGGCTATGAAGCTCTTCTATGAAATGCCCGACAGAAACATATACCTTAATGTTGTCACATACAATGTGCTTATTGACGGCTTCTGTAAAGGAGCCAAGTTGGAGGAGGCTATGAATCTCTTCTATGAAATGTCCGACAGAGACATCTGCCCTGATGTTGTCACATACAATGCGCTTATCGATGGTTTCTGTAAGGGAGGCAAGTTGGAGGAGGCTATGAAGCTCTTCTATGAAATGCCCGACAGAAACATATACCCCAATGTTGTCACATACAATGTGCTTATTGACGGCTTCTGTAAGGGAGCCAAGTTGGAGGAGGCTACGAATCTCTTCTATGAAATGTCCGACAGAGACATCTGCCCTGATGCTGTCACATACAATGCGCTTATCGATGGTTTCTGTAAGGGAGGCAAGTTGGAGGAGGCTAGGAAGTTCTTCTATGGAATGCACAACAAAAACATATTGCCTAATGTTGTCACATACAATGCATTTATCACTGGCCTCGTCAAGGAAGGGCAGTGGAAGGAGGCCACCAAAGTACTTCATGAGATGCTGGATAAGGGGAACAATCCGAGTGTTATCACATACACTGTTCTTATTGCTGGTCTTTGCAAAGAAGGGAAGCTTCAAGAAGCTCTCCAATTGTTAGATGTTATGGCTGAAATAGGTGATCAACCTGATGATATCACATATAATACACTTATAGAAGGGTTTTGCAAAGTGGGTAATCTAGAAAAAGCCAGGGAGCTCCTTGCAAAGGTGGTGGAGAAAGGTTGCATGCCTGAGCTAGTTCGCTTTAAAACATTAATAGATGGACTCTGTAAGCATGACGGGCAAGACAAAGTTTAACAGATCTTTTATGAGATTCCAGAGTATGCCTCGAGCCTTGATGATGTTACATACATCACATTGATGGATGGACTTTGCAATGTTGGTAATTTTAACAAGTTATCTAAAGTGATGAAAGATAGCAGTCCAAGAGGCCTCATAACTACATGACTACATTTACCACCCTCATGGAGGGACTAGGCACACCCCAAGAGGGCAATAGACCATTGCATGATGTCTTAAAAAAAGTTTGGCATGAAGCTGACATATTCTGCAGTAAAGATATCGCTGTAGCATCAGACTATTAATGGATGAACTGTAGGGGTGACTTCGGTAATAGTGCACTAGCAAGCTATCTGAAACAGATTTGGCAATTCAGCTTAATGAAGTGATCTGAGTGGTCGAATTCCCATTAGCATACTAGGTGTTTCTCTGAAAACACATTTGATTAGGGTTTAGAGGATTGCAGATCCTGATTAGATACACCAGTTCATCAATCTAAAATGGAATTTCCTTTAGCAGTTAGTGTGCGCAACTTGCAACTAATGAAGTGACCCCAAGAAAAATTTCAACAATATTCTTCACGGTAATAATTTGGAATTGGTTTGATGAAATGGTTAGTGGCTTGTCATTGCCTTTGATAGAGTGTACTTTGTGAATTTCAATAGTGAACTGTACTTAAATGGACTAACCTGGTTTGAAGTATTGAACTGAGTTTGTTTACAATTTTGTAGTTTGCTTTGGAATGTCCTCCTTTTACTTATGTATTTGACTGTTTAGGCGTTGTGAAATATTTTGCTTCATTGATTGAATGCCCAGGCTCCATATCTATCTAGTACATGCTGAGACTCCATATGTATCGAGTACTTGCTCCCATTATAGGACACAATTTGTAATGATTGTCACGGCATGTCTTAGTTACAGTGCATCTTTTTTTATTTAGACATCTGCAACTACTTCACTGTCTAGTTTCTGCTGTCCAAATTGTAGTAGCCGAGACAACTATTATCTCAGTGTCCATCTGTTGTCCATCACCTTGGTCAGCGAGCTGTCATGAGAGGATATCGGTTGGGGACCATTCCATTCTTTTTGTCATAAGTTATTCTATTTATGGCCACGGAATGTGGATTCAATCACATATCCAAATGTTCAACGACAAGCAATGGGAGCTAGTTTAGTCTATGAGCACACATACCAAACAAGTGCAATATTTGCTGGAATTTAGGGAACCCTTTTTCCATTTCCACTGTGACCCCTAAGCATGGGATAGTACACAGGGAAATAATGTTCTCTGAAAGGCCTGGTCAATGAAAATGCTAGTTCTGTAGAAATTTTCAGTTTACTGCACCCAGATAAAACCCCAGCTCCTAGAAATGAAAAGCATTAACCTACTTGTAACGCACAATTTTTTCTTCCACAAAATTGGAGTAATCAAGGGAGAGGGCAACAAAGGGTGATTAACGTTCATCCAAAGTTACCAGACTATGATAATTTGGTTGACATGTTTGAGGCGATAATTGATGTATTTGCACAAGATTGATGTATGAATGCTCGTTTGGATTGGTCTATTTCCACAGGTTTTAGGGCTTCCAAACCGGGTCACACGGCAAGCAATTTCAATCTCATCTGCTTACCTCAACCCAATGGCGATGATGGCACCTGCAAGGAGGTCTATGCTTTGCATATGGGGCAGGAAGAATTCTCAACGCTCCTTCCACACCTTGAATACCAGTGGTGACTCGCACATTAAAACACTCTGCCAAACCAACAGGTTTACGGAGGCAGTGGAGACCTTCAGCCATCTGCTTTCAGCTAAATCTAATCCCACCATCACCACCTTCAATCTTTTGTTAAGTAGCCTAGTCCGACGGAACCGACATCAATCAGCATTGCGTGTTTACAGACTTATGGTTGAAGCAGACATTATTCCAAATCTCATTTCTCTGAGCATTGTTATCAACTGTCACTGTGAAAGAGGTAGAATGGATTATGCTTTCAAAGTGTTTGAAGGAATGGAAGCACATGGCTATATTCCAAATGTCGTAATATTCAGTACCCTCATCAAAGGGCTTTGCAGGACGGGCAGGACGGAGGATGCTGTCAAACTGTTCAATCAAATGGTGAACAAACGATAGCTTCCTAATCTTTTTACATATAGCACCCTAATACATGGGCTCTGCAAGAGAGGGAAAACTCAAGAGGCTTTTGGATTGATAGCTGTTATGCTGCAACAGGGTCATGAGCCTGACACTATTACATTTACTGCTTTAATTGATGGTTTCTGCAAAGAAGGTAAGTTGGAGGAGGCTATGAAGCTATTCTATGGAATGCCCAACAGAAACATATACCCCAATTTTGTCACATACAATGTGATTATTGACGGCTTCTGTAAGAGAGCCAAGTTGGAGGAGGCTACGAATCTCTTCTATGAAATGTCCAACATAGACATCTGCCCAAATGCTGTCACATACAATGCGCTTATCGATGGTTTCTATAAGGGAGGCAAGTTGGAGGAGGCTATGAAGCTCTTCTATGAAATGTCAGAAAGAAACATATGCCCTGATGTTGTCACATACAGTGTGCTTATTGATGGTTTCTGTAAGGAAGGCAAGTTGGAGGAAGCTACGAATCTCTTCTATGAAATGTCCGACAGAGACATCTGCCCAATTGCTGTCACATACAGTGCGCTTATCGATGGTTTCTGTAAGGGAGGCAAGTTGGAGGAGGCTATGAAGCTCTTCTATGAAATGTCCGACAGAGTCGTCAGCCCAAATGCTGTCACATACAGTGTACTTATCGATGGTTTCTGTCACATACAGTGTACTTATCGATGGTTTCTGTAAGGGAGGCAAGTTGGAGAAGGCTAGGAAGTTCTTCTATGGAATGCACAACAAAAACATATTGCCTAATGTTGTCACATACAATGCATTTATCACTGGTCTCGTCAAGGAAGGGCAGTGGAAGGAGGCCACCAAAGTACTTCATGAGATGCTGGATAAGGGGAACAATCCGAGTGTTATCACATACACTGTTCTTATTGCTGGTCTTTGCAAAGAAGGGAAGCTTCAAGAAGCTCTCGAATTGTTAGATGTTATGGCTGAAATAGGTGATGAACCTAATGATATCACATATAATAGACTTATAGAGGGGTTTTCCAAGGTGGGTAAATCTAGAAAAAGCCAGGGAGCTCCTTGTATAGATGTTGGAGAAAGGTTGCATGCCTGACCTAGTTGGCTTTACAACATTAATAGATGGACTCTGTAAACATCACGGGCAATAGATGGACTCTGTAAGCATGACGGGCAAGACAAAGTTTAACAGATCTTTTATGAGATTCCAGAGTATGCCTCGAGCCTTGATGATGTTACATACAACACATTGATGGATAGGCTTTGCAATGTTGGTGTTTTAATAATTTATCTAAAGTGATGAAAGATAGAGTCCAAGAGGCCTCATAACTACATGACTACATTTACCACCCTCATGGAGGGACTAGGCACACCCCAAGAGGGTAATACACCGTTGCATGAGGTCTTAAATTTTTTTTGGCATGAAGCTGACATATTCTGCGGTAGAGATATCATTGTAGCAGTAGACTATCAATGGATGAACTGTAGGGGTGACTTCGGTAATAGTGCACTAGCAAGCTATCTGAAACAGATTTGGCAATTCGGCTTAATGAAGTGATCTGAGTGGTCGAATTCCCATTAGCATACCAGGTGTTTCTCTGAAAACACATTTGATTAGGGTTTAGGGTGACTTCGGTAATAGTGCACTAGCAAGCTATCTGAAACAGATTTGGCAATTCAGCTTAATGAAGTGATCTGAGTGGTCGAATTCCCATTAGCATACCAGGTGTTTCTCAAAAAACACATTTGGTTAGGGTTTAGTGGATTGCAGATCCTGATTAGATACACCAGTTCATCAATCTAAAATGGAATTGGCTTTAGCAGTTAGTGTGTTGCAACTTGCAACTGATGAAGTGACCCCAAGAAAAATTTCAACGATATTCTTCACGGTAATAATTTGGAATTGGTTTGATGAAATGGTTAGGGGCTTGTCATTGCCTTAGATGGAGTGTACCTTGTGAATTTCGATAGTGAACTGTACTTAAATGGACTAACCTGGTTTGAAGAATTGAACTGAGTTTGTTTACAATTTTGTAGTTTGCTTTGGAATGTCCTCCTTTTACTTATGTGTTTTACTGTTTAGGCCTTGTGAAATATTTGCTTCATTGATTGAATACCCAGGCTCCATATGCATCGAGTACTTGCTGAGACTCCATGTGTATCGAGTACTTCCTCCCATTATAGGACACAAAATTTGTAATGATTGTCACAGCATGTCTTAGTTACAGTGCATCGTTTTTTATTTAGACATCTGCAACTACTTCATTGTCTAGTTTCTTCTGTCCAAATTGTAGTAGCCGAGACAACTATTATCTCAGTGTTCATCTGTTTTCCATCAGCTTGGTCAGCGAGCTGTCATGGGTATGCTGCTAAGAGAGGATATCGGTTTGGGACTATTCCATTCTTTTTGTAATAATTTATTTTATTTATGGCCACGGAATGTGGATTCAATCACATATTCAGACGTTCAACGACAAGCAATGGGAGCTAGTTTAGTCTGTGGGCACACATACCAAACAAGTGCAATAGTTGCTGGAATTCAGGGAACCCTTTTTCCATTTCCACTGTGACCCATACATATGGGATAGTACACAGAGGGAAATAATGTTCTCTGAAAGGCCTGGTCAATGAAAATGCTAATTCTGTAGATTTTTTTAGTTTACTGCACCCAGATAAAACCCCAGCTCCTAGAAATGAAAAGCATTAACGTACTTGTAACACACAATTTTGTCCTCCACAAAATTGGAGTAATCAAGGGAGAGGGAAACAAAGGGTGATTAACGTTCATCCAAAGTGACCAGACTGATAATTTGACTGATAATTTGGTTGACATGTTTGAGGCGATAAAATGAATTGAAGTTGTTTTGTATAAAATGTAACAGCATTTGAAGAGATGGTTAATGTGATGTGCTCCGCCTAAATGAACATATGTATACACAGCATGCTTCAGAACTCTGTTTCAGACCTGTAAAAGAATGGACCATCTTTAAGACTGGATCTTGATCATAACATAAGACGCGACTTTGACCTGAGCTATACTCACATATGATTATAAAAGAGTCTGATACAATGTACAAGCAATCTGGATCCGTAGTTTGATTCGCTAATACTGTTGTTACTCATTAACTTATGTAATTTTTGCATGAAGCAAGTCGGTATATTCTTATATTCACATGATTAAAACAAGTATATTTTTATGTTTATGGTATAGTGAATTCATCCCCATATATAGACAATTTTTTATTTAACAAAGAAATATTTTTAAATTAAAAATATGTTTATCAAATTTATATTCAATAAAGAAATAATTTAAACTTAAAAAATATGTTTATAAAGAAATTGTGATCCACAATAACTAATCATTATTTTTATTGAAAAATAACAAATTGAGGAAAATGCAGAGGGGAGCCAATGCGAGAGGTCAAAGAGTGCAGGGCTTGCATGACCCCTCTTCTCTTTCTTTGCATTTTTAAGCATTTCCTTCTTACAAATAATAACAAAATTTTAAAATAGTAATATCCACAACTTGTTACTTTTATCATGAAGATCGATAATTTCATTGTTGATCCCTCTTGGTGGGTGAACACACATAAAATCCCATGTGAACTAGAATTTGGCATGCCACCAATTAACCAACAAATTTAATACACTTGGCATAAGAAAGGCCTTCATGTGCATGCACAAGCTTGGGTTTTCTTCACAATTGGTCTAGTTCATGGCAAAGATCATGTTGTTTCCTCTCACACCCATGCATAAGTGCACTTTGGTGGTTCTAGGTGACCCTTCAAAAATGGTGGTGGCTCCAAGGAACAAGTTGAATGATTGTATTCATAATTGCTCTATGGTATGTGGATTTACTCTAGAATTGGCGCCTTCTTTTGTTTTTGTTTCATGTATCTTCTTGCTTCATACTTTGTGAGGTATTGGGGTTTCTATAGTTCGATTACTTCTATGTGTTTGGTTTAGCATTGCTATGTTAGGTGAATGGTGGCCCATTTCTCTCCTTGTCACATATTATCTTACATTTACCTGGTCTACCTTCTTTCTTCCCATCTCGTGAACTCTTTAGTTTTGCCTTGATCCTCTTCGAACCTTGTCCTCTCCGTTTAGTTTTCCTTTGTGTCAATTTGATGGTGAACACTTCTATCTCCTTGTAGGTTGTTGTCTCTCCATTTCCCTAATCCCCATATTGCAGTTTCTACTTGAGAGCTTCCTTGCAATCCCCCTTGCCTCTCTATACCTTGACAATGTCTTAAAGCAATCCCACTCTTGTTTTTCATCACCCATGTCAAATATGAAAAGAGCCTCATCTTCCTCTAGTCGCAAGGGGCATCAAAATTCTATACAACCACTTAGGACTAGAAACACGACAATAAGTCCTTGAAGAGGTGCAACTCCAACTCAAGAACTTGAACTCCAAGGTCTCTCTAATGACAAATAAACTAGCTAACATGAATCTCTCTAGTTCTGAGGAGAACACAAAGGCCCTTGAAACTATAGAGGTAGATTCTCCTTCTAGCCAAATGCTTATATTATCAAATTTTGTTTATATTCGATGGGACCATTATAGTCCTTTCTATGTTAGCTATAAATTAAAGTATTATAGTCCATCTCTAGACTTTATTAGACTATTAAAAGTGCACTATTGGGTTACAAATTTGGAATGGTTAGTGGTAGACTAGTAAACACAAATTAACAGTGCAATATTTTTTTATCATATAATCCAAATATTTGTGTAGCTAAGAAAAACATTGTTGATAAAATTTATAATCATTTAAAATAATTTGTATTTTGATACTAAAAATTATTTTCCTATAGTTTATAAAGTTATTTAAAATATATTATATTTCACAAAAAAAATTAATTTCTTTTATATAAAATACCAAACACTAAAATTCTCATTCATTAATATATAATCTTAAATTCCACCATAAAAAACATTTTGGAAATATAAAATCAAACAATAAAATTCCTACACATTAATAATTTTACTATCTAATTCTCTTGTTTTTACTTTAATTGAATGCCCCCGGTATTAATAAGGAAATAATAATAATTTATTTAAACCAAAAAATTTTTTTATAATAATAATAAATATAGTTAATATATAATAATAAATTATGAAAAAGAAAATCTAACCAAAATGGAAAATAGATTACCCCATTGAAACATCAAAACAATGTAAAAAAATAAATAAAATACATTCAGTTATTATTAATAAATTGTTTTAGTCAAAGAAAAGACCTAAATTGAAAAACGCAATAAATAAAATAAATAGTGATAAAAACCGAATTTTAAAATAGATAACATAAATTAAAAATAATGGGGGAAATTATTTTTATTATTACTAGTAATATTATTACTCTGGTTGACACAATAATCTTTTGTTCTTTGACACAATTGTCTTATGTCCTTTTTCCTTTTCGTGATAATAGATAAGTCTTTGATTAAGATTTTAGGTAGTGCAAGGGGTAGTGGTTCTTATAGTGGTGCTTAGGTATCTCACTTTAGGTTAACATACTCCTTTCTCATGGTGGGGGATGGTTATGCTCAATTGGTTATGAAGATCATACCGATTTACTAGACGTCCATCGTTATTGTCCCAAAGGTATCTTGTCTGAAATAAAAAAGGTTAGCCTCCATTTTTTATGGTCAAGCTCACATAATATGGGCATTCCTTTAATTAAGTGGAGTCAAGTGGTTGGTCCTAAAGCCTTGGGTGGATGGGCTATAAAAAATATTTTTCACTTTGTAAAGGAATTGGCCACCAAAAGCCTATAGAGGCTCACTCATAATGAAGATCTATGGGGTAATGGTGAAATCCAAGTATATATAGAATCAACCCAATGAAGATTGGTACAAGTGTCTTACGAAGTACTCGAAGGATTCTATCATTAGGAAGGAATTGGTTGATTCCTTTCCTCTTGTTGGAGTTTGGATGGTATGGAGAATTGGAAATGGCCACCAAATTAGGATGGGGGGAGAACCCTTAGTCTTATGAAAATTTTAGGGTTGTCAATGCTCTTATTTAGTCTTTCAATGACATGGATTTTTTTATTTGATAGATGATGAGTCTTAGACTCCTCACGTTTTCAGTCATGCAAGTTAGAAGTCAGCAGACTTTCTTTGCTTGGAGGGGAAAGAAGCAAAGGAGTGGAGGCAATGTGTTAACAAGATGGCTTCCAATTTTAGTATTCTAAGGGAAGATGAAGACAATATTCTTTATTGGTCTAGAAATTTGGTTTCTAGGTATTTTACTACAAAATTCGGTTATAAAACATGGTGTTCAACCCAATTCAATGATGAAGTGTAGTGGTGGTGGAGCTTTCTCTGGAAGATACATGCTCCATTGAATGCAACATCATGTTATGGTTATCTTTGAACAAAAAGTTGTTAACCTAGGATAATTGCTTGAAAAGTGGTTGTGTTGCTACTAGTCGTTGATCTTTGTGCAACTCCCACAAGGAATTTTCTACTCATCTCTTTATCTCTTGCCCTTATATGGTGCATGTGTTTTAGTTGGTTAAGTAGGAGTTTGAGTAGAATGTTTCTTGGTCTATGGCTTCCCTGGGTCAGTGTTTGCGGTAAAGGCTTATGGACAAAGTTGTCACTCAATATGAAGGGTTCCCAAGTATTTTTGGGTTTTTCATTTGGTGGGATAGGAAGTAGAGTATTTTTAGAAACGTTGATACTCTTATTGAATTTATAGAAGCTTCAATCAATAGAGTGGCCAAGGAACACACGATGACACTCAAAATCAAGAAGTCAAGGACTCTAATCATGCTTGCTTTGGAGGAGGATATTATCTGGGGTTATTTTTTATGGTGTAAGAGAAGGTCATCCTCTTATCTATGGGGTGGGTGTGGTTTTGTTCCTTTCACAATGTCATTATGTTTATGTTAGATATGTCATGGAGAGGGGATCTAATAACAAGGCAAAATACACGGCTATTTGAATTGTGTTTAAGGTAGCGAAAGATAAGGAATCAAGAAGATTCAGGGATTGGGAGATTCTTAGTTTTTCATTAAATGAGCTTCTAAGAGTATTTTAGTGGAAAATTTGTGCCTTGACCTTTTACTATAGAGTATTCAAGAGTCGTTCATGTCTTTTGATTGACTTTCTTTCAAGCACATTTACGGGGAATTAAATTGAAAAGGTGATGGAATTAAAAAAAAAAAAAAAACAAAATAAACACTTTTAATAAAATATGAAAAATAAGGCTGAAAAACAACATTAAAAAAATAAGTAGATAATTTATAGCTGAAAAAATTTTAAATGTCAAAATACTACCTTTGAAAAAAATGTTACTATTAACACCATTTTTTGAAATAGAAATATAAAAAACTACTAAATACTACTAAAAATTTAGAACCATTTAGGTCATTTTGATAACTATCTTGCTCCGCGTATATAACCAAGTGCTTTGTATGGATCTAAGGCATTAACCATTTGATTTTTGTTGCAAATTTGTTTTAGATCACAACTTCCCATCGAGAGGCTTTTGGTCTTCGAAATCTTATTCACAAAGAATATGGAAGCACGAGGCCTCCATTTGTCTCCCCAAGTCCACTACTCCATTATATATGAAGGACATTTGATTTTGTTTGTCTCTATCAATATGTTTGTTTGCCCTTGTTTAATTTGTTAGTGGAGTTATTCTTCCTCTCGTGTTATGTTGTTAGATGAGGTAGGTTTTACCACCTTTACCAATAACTATTTGTCCTCTTTATTGTAGAAATTCACATCACTATCCCATAAGTAAAGGCGACCAAGCATAATTTCACATGCATTTAGTGACAAAACTTTAAATTCCACTTCAATGCACAATCAACATGAATGAAAAACTATTTTTAGTATTTCTTGGTGATTCTTATGGCGATTTATCTAGCTTCCAACCCAACACACATGGTTGTACTAAATCATAAGTTTGTAAGCCAAAATCATCTAAAGAGCATTTAATAATAAATTTACATTGATAACTCTTGTCAAACAAAGCATTTATCTTGCCCCCGGGGTAAGCTCAATTGGTAATGGTCGTGGTATAAAGTATTATGTTAAATATGTTATCCAAGGTTCAAATCCCCCTTATTTAATCCATGAGCCACGTGTTGGGGAGCGTGTAGTTTCACTTAGAGGTAATAGTGGTAGTGGTTGGAACCTTGTGTCACATGAATACAAGATTGACCTAGTTGTTAATTCCTCCAGTCACAAAAAAAACATTTACCTTTTGGTCCTTCATTTGAACTTAGACTAAAATAGTATATTTATGCCCCAATTTGTTCTCTTTTCCCTTTTGGGTTATTGCTACAATATTTTTCTTTTTGTTTTGTTGGTCTCCTCTCAACCCTTCTATTATTGCTCCTTTTTGAAATCCAATTGAACGTAGAGAGCTTTTTTACTAGTTTCATCTACGCTTTTCACACTAGAAGATTGTAATATCCTTTAGATATGGATTAATTGTCCTCCAAGTTACTTCACCACTACCTTGGGCTCTTCTAAAGAGATACCCAACCTCATGGACCACTTCTAGAATTTGGTCAAGTATTCTTGTACACTTTATTATTGATCTTGGTGGAGGCAAAGCATCATCACAAGGACTTCCTTGAGAGCTTCCTTGTAATCCCCCTTGCGTCTCTATACCTTGACCATGTCACAAAGCAATCCCACTCTTGTTTTTCATCACCCATGTCAAATATGAAAAGAGCCTCATCTTCCTCTAGTTGCAAGGGGCATAAAAATGCTATACAACCACTTAAGACTATAACTTAACGGAGTTCTGAAATATCTATTACATTTTCTGGGGGAACATTACCCCCTCAATTTGTAAAGAATTTCACAATACGGAGCACGAAGCTCATGTGGAAAGTTAGATCTTGTCCAATGTAGATGTAGAGGAAAGTTTGGGTTGTTAAATCCCTGATATAGGGAACAACCTCACTAGGCAAACTAGATACCATCAAACTATTGATTTGTACTAGAAAATCAAAACAATTATGTGAAAAGTCTTAGTAAAATTATTAGAAACACAAAAGAAGACCTTGAATAGTGATGAAGAGAACACAAAGGCCCTTCAAACTATAGAGGTGGATTCTCCTTCTATCCAAATGTTTATATTACCAAATTTTGTTTACAATCCATGGGACCACTATAGTGCTTTCTATGTTAGCTATAAGTTAAAATTTTATAGTCCATCTCTAGACTTTATTAGACTATTAAAATTGTACTATTGTATTACTAATTTTGGAATGATTTTATGGCCCAAAGCCACTTATCTGTGCTACTAGTATGGTTTCCCTAGTAGACACAAATTAACAATGCAATATTTTGTTATCATATAATGCAAATATTTGTGTAGCTTAAAAAAAATTTGTTGATAAGATTTATAATCATTTAAAATAATTTGTATTTTGATACTAAAAATAATTTTTCTATAGTTTATAAAGTCATTTACAATATATTATATTTCACAAAAAGAATTAATTTCTTTTATATAAAATACCAACACAAAATTACTATTTATTATAGTTTATCTTAAAATTTCCCCTTAAAAAACATCAATAAAAATTTCTATAACATTAAGAATTTACCATCGAATTTCTTGTTTACTGTTAATTGTAATGCCCATATTAATAATAATAATAATAATAAGAAATTTTATATATTTCTTAATATAATCAACCTAATAATATTAATATATAAATATAAGATCTTAAAAAAAAAATCTAACAAAAATGGAAAATAAATTACCCCACTCATACACTAAAACAACTTAAAATAAATAAAATACATTTAATTATTAGCATCCACGAAGCCAATAGAAATCCCAAATCTTTTCTGAACTTGGGGTTTTGTGATCCATAACTAGATTGAAATAAATATTTCGGTGATAATCACATTGGAGATAATATCGTCGACGTGTTTGAACCAACTAGTGTGGTTCATCTTCAGGACAAGATGAGGAACTAGATCATGGCATCAAATAAATAGACGTAGAGATAAGTTTACTAGCGGTTAGAATATAACAACTAGTTTTGACTGAAGGAATCTTATTTATAGTAAATATATTTAAAATAAGGAAACAATTGATAAATAACTAATGAATAAATTTAAAATTATTATTATTAATAAATTGTTTTAGTCAAAAGAAAGGCCTAAATTGAAAAACACAATAAATAAATAAAATAGTGATAAAAACAAAAATTAAAAATAGATAACATAAATTAAAAATAGTCGGGGAAATTATTTTCTATTACTAGTAATATTATGAATCTAGTTGACACAATAATCTTTTGTTCTTTGACACAATTGTCTTCTATCCTTTTTCCTTTTCCTGATAGTAGATAAGTCTTTGATTAAGCTTTTAGGTAATGCAAGGAGTAGTGGTTCTTATGGTGGTGTTTAGGTATCTCACTTTAGGTTAACATACTTCTTTCTCATGGTGGGAGGTTGGTTCTACTCAATTGGTTATGGAAATCATCCTTGTTTACTAGACCTCTATCGTTACTGTCCCAAAAGGTATCTTGTCCAAAATAAAAAAAAGGTTAGCCTCCATATTTTATGGTCAAGCTCACATAATATGGTCATTCCTCTAATTAAGTGGAGTCGGGTGGTTGGTCCTAAAGCCTTGGGTGGATGGGTTATCAAAACTAATTTTCACTTTGTAAAGGAATTGGCCATCAAAAGTATATAGAGGCTCACTCATAATGAAGATCTATGGGGAAGAATGATGAAATCCAAGTATATATAGAATCAACCCATTAAAGATTGGTACAAGTGTCCTATGAAGTACTAGAAGGATTTTATCATTTTGAAGGAATTGGTTGATTCCTTTCCTATTGTTGTAGTCTGGGTGGTATGGAGAATTGGAAATGGTCACCAATTAGGATTGGGGGATGACCCTTAGTCTTACGAAAATTTCAGGGTTGTCAGTGCACTTATTCAGTCTTTCAATGACACAGGGGTTTTTTTCTTTGGTAGATGCTAAGCCTTATACTCCTCATGTGTTCAATCATGCAAGTTAGAAGTCGACAAATTTTCTTGGCTTGGAGGGGAAAGAAGTGGAGGATTGGAGGCAATGTGTTAACAAGATGGCTTCCAATTTTAGTATTCTAATGGAAGATGAAGACAATATTCTTTATTGGTCTAGAAATTTGGGTTTTAGGTATTTCACTACAAAATTGGGTTATAAAACAAGGTGCTCAACCCAATCTAATGATGAAGCGTAGTGGTGGTGGAACTTTCTCTGGAAGTTGCATGCTCCATTGAAATGCAACATCATGATACAGTTATCTTTGAACAATAAGTTGCTAACCTAGGATAATTGTTTGAATATTGGTTGTGTTGGTAATAGTCATTGTTCATTGTGCAAGTCCCACGATGAATTTTCTACTCATCTCTTTATCTTTTGCCCTTATATAGTACATGTGTTTTAGTTGGTTAAGTAGGAGTTTGAGTGGAAATTTTCTTGGTTTATGGCTTCCCTGGGTTAGTGTTTGCAGTAATGGCTTATGGACAAAGTTGTCACTCAATACGAAGGGTTACTGATCCATATTTAAACAGGAATGCAAAAAATTACAACGATAACCATAAATACAGAGATGCAGTAGAAATAACACTTCCTTTCATTCATATCAAATAATGAAATATGCTTACAAACATAATGGAAAGGAGACTAACTCAGGTGATAGTATATTATCTTTGAGAAGATATATGGTGGCTACATGCCTCTGAATGGAGTTACAATGATGCTGAAGGGCCTTTTTATTATTGAACAATAAGAGAAAACCCTAAACAACCAAAACCCTAACCCGAGGAGATGTAACACCAAGAGCTTATGGGCCCCATTGGGGTTAGTTGGATAACCAACTTCTCGGGGTCAGAACTTGGTCATATTATCTCTGTTTGACTTGCATCATACCTCGTTGGAAAGATCTCTTCGAGGACTAGAACTAAAAATGAAATTACTATGAAGTCACTCGAGGAATGTTGCAAAAAAACTTCCTTTAGGGCCTCAAAATAGCTCTAGAAGTTTAGGGCCCAAAAAAATGGGAAAAATAGTAAATTGTCCTACAATTGGGGAAACTGAATATGATATATTATATAGATATATATATATATATTATATATATATTATTATATATATATATATATATATATATCTATATATATATTATATATATATTATTATATATATATATATATATATAATATATTATATATATATATATATATTATATATTTATATATATTTATATATATATATATATGGTGAGGGTCCAAGTGGAATAATTAGGTTGCCACCAATATCCACCTAGATCATTCATCCACCCTTAGGAAGCAATGGTCTTCATTGCGTTGAGTTCCTCCATGAGATGAGGAAACTTATATTGAACTTGGTCCCTAGTGAGCCATTTTCCTTGGTGCGGGATTGGCCGGCTTTGAAAACTCAATACAGTTGGATCTTCTGTTGGCGAGTGTTCTTGATCTGCGTGTCCATGATCTGATCAGTTGCAGCTTGTTCCATGCAGTCTAGATTTAACTCTGTTGGTGTGAGTTGTTCTTCAATATTGAATGTGTCGAGTAATGGTGGAAAGTATGGCCGAAGGAAATCCACGTTGAACACTAGGTGCATTCCAAGGAATGGGAGAATGCTAAGGTCAAAAGAATAATCTCCCACAACCTTGGTGATAGTGTATGGACCATATCGAAGCGGAAAAATCTTGCGGTGGGGACCAACGAGGCGCTCCTTCTACAAATGTAGCCAAACTTTGTTACCCACCTAGAACTTGTGTGGCACTCAATGCTAATCATGTTGTTGCTTGTACTTAGCATTGGATTTTTCCAATATGTCAAGGACCTATTGACGGATGTGTTGAATGTGCTCAATGAAGCTATTTTACTTGTCGGCTTCGGACTAGACATGAGTCGAATCTTCTTGAGTCACTACAAATGGTATGGCCACATCAATGGGACATAGTGGCTGGAATCCCAAGCCCACCTAAAAAGGGTTGTGCCCAGTCAAGTTGTGGAGAGCCCGGTTGTAGCTATGTTGGACATAGGGGAGGCTCTCATCCCATGTGCATGGATGCTTTGAGTTGTACATGTGCAAAATGTGTACGATCATCCTGTTGACGACCTTTGTCTAGCCATCATTTTGGGGATGGAAAGTTGTGGACTTAGTGAGCTTGGTGTCCAGCATCGACTAGAGATTGGAGAAAAATGTACTAAGGAACCTATTATCCTGATCTGAGATTATAGACTGTGAGATCCCAAAGTATACCCAAACTCATTCAAAGAAGAGTTTAGCAGTGGCTTCTGTTGTGATACTCTTCTTGTAGGCTGCCATAATGGCCATCTTCGATAATCTCCCGATGACCACAATACACAGTCATTTCCGTGCTTGGTAGAAGGAAGGGCTGGCATGTAATCCATGGATATGGATTCCCAAGGTCGACTAGGGGTAGGTAGTGGAGTATAGAGGCCTTGCTTCATGATGGTCAATTTGGAAATGGCGCAGGCAGTGCAGGATCTGATGTACTTCCAAACATCCTATTGAAAATTCGACCAATAGAAATACTTATGTAGTACTGCCATTGATTTTTTGACCCTGAAATTCCTAGCGTCCTGTTTGTAGTGCGCTTTGCAAATCATCTTCGCACGCTCGCTTGAAGGAACACAAAGGTGTCTTAGGTGGCATAACAAGCATCCTGGAGGTGAAAATCAAGAACTTGCTTACCTTCCAAGAGTGTATGGTATGTGTGGCCGAATTCTGGGTCGCTTTTATAGAGAAGGAGTCAATCAGAAGTCTCATGCCCATAAGAGTTGATCATGGTGGTTAACGCCATGATCGGTGGTCGGCTGAGGTAGTCTGCAACATTATTTGTGCTGCCCTTCTTATACTTGATATTCAAATGGAACTGTTGCACGTATGTGGACCACTTTTTATGGCGATCACTCTGCAACTTCCCTTGCATCTGTATGAACTGCAGGGATCGGTGGTCTGCGTGGATGACCATTTCCTTCCCCAAAATGTAATGCTTCCATTATCGGCAAGCCTGCATAATGGAATACATATCTTTTTCATAAGTGGTATGGTTTCAAACTATGTCTAAAAGTGTCTCACTCTGATATGCCACTGGATGCCCCTGTTGAGTAAGGACTGCCCCAATAACATAGTCAGAGGCATCTGTCTCAATCTCAAATGGTTATTGCAAGTCTTGTAATGTGAGCACTGATGCAGAGCAGAGGCGATGTTTCAACTTTGTAAATGCCTTATGTTGAGATTCAGACCAAAAGAATTTTTCTTTTTCTCCTCCTTTGGTGACTTAACTCAAGGGTGAAGTGATATGAGAGAACCCCAACACGAACCTGCGGTAGAAATTGGCAAGACCCAGAAAGTTGCGGAGCTCTATCAGAGTGGTTGGGGTTTACCAATCCCAAATGAATTGGATCTTGGTTGGATCCACATGCACCCCCCGTTCATCAATAATGTATCCCAGATATTGAACCTGGGTCATGCCAAAAGTGCATTTCTCCAAATTAGCGCACAACTTGTGTTACACAGTGTTTGGAGAACCTATCAGATGTGGTGGAGGTGCTCTTCCAAACTCTAGCTGAAGATCAGGATTTCATCCAAGTATACCACTACAAATGAGTTAGTGAATGGCTACAAGATGTCATCCATCAACCTCATGAAGGTTGCAGGATAATCCGTCAACTCGAAAGGCATAATCAACCATTCAAAAAGGCCCTCCTTGGCTTTGAAGGTAGTCTTCCACACATTAGAGGGTTTGATTGGTATCTAGTGATATCCGAACTTCAAGTCGATCTTACTGAAGTATTTTTCCCCCTTGAGTTGGTCCAAAAGATCATCAATCTGTGGGATCGAGTACCTATTCTAGACAATGATCTTGTTCAATGCCTGATAGTCAATACAGAGTCTCCAAGTCCCATCCTTCTTCTATACCAACACGATCGGGCTCCCACAGGTTGATGAACTTGGTCGAATGTGACCTTTTTGCAAAAACTCTTGAATTTTCCTTGTTTTCATCTCTCTCCAGTACGAAGCACCGATAGATTGGTCCATTGGGTAACAATGCACCTGGGGTCAGATCGATGGAATGATTGACCTGACAGTGCAGAGGCACCCCTGCGGGAGAGGTGAATATGTCCTCATACTCCTCCACGACCTTGTCCATTTGTTGTTGTCCTGCCAAGGGGTCTTGACTGGAGGTCATGGCCACCGTCTTCTTCTTTCCTTGAGGGCGTATCATCAGGAAAAAAAATCCCGGTTTTGGAAATAAGCTTATTGCATTGTTTTGGCGTAACCAGAGAGATGGTGGTAGGCAGTGCTACCTCCGGTATCCTGTACAACTTATTTTCCAATGTAACAATAACAACGTGAGGCCTTGACTCATACACAACATGTCGCTTCCACAAGTATGGTTGACCTAATAATACATCACAAACATCAAGGGGAGAAATGTCACATAATACCTCATCTATGAAGGGCTTGATGTTGTATGGAAAGAGGCATTATTGGATCACACGGAGATCCTGTCCTTGGTGAGTCCACCTGATGGTATACAGTTGTGGGTGTGTTGTGGTCGGTAAGCCTAGATACTTCACTACCTTTGTTGCAATGAGGTTCTTTTGGCTCTTGTTGTCAATAATGAACTATAGCGGGGAACCCTTTACCCACATCTGGGTGTGGAAGAGACGCTCCTCCTCCTGTGGATCTTCGGGTTCCTCCTTCTGGATATTTGTGCTGGCAATGGTGGCGTTGGGCTCCGCATCAATAATCTCCTTCCCTTTGTCATTCCCCTTGTTGGGTTCTAACTCAGAGTCAGAACATGCATTCGACTTTGAAGCCTTCAGCTCAGCCACCAATGACTTCTTTGCCTGAAACTCACTTGTGTTGTGGGTGGAGCTCTTATGGAGCTCACACCCCTTTCTCGAGTCCTTCTTTGGCTTCATAGTGTTATCCTTTGCTTGTGGCTTTGGTGGGTTGTCCTGGTCCGTCCCGCCTTAGATTTGTCCCCTTCTTTTGCAGTTTGGGGTACCTTTTCCTTGCTTCGGATTCACGAATCCAAAGTCTCGCTTCTTCTATTTAACTTCTGCTCAATCTTGACAACCTATCGGTTCGTTGTGCCAAGCGAGGAGATGTTCAAGAAATCCATCTCGCCCTAGATGTATCTGTGTAGGCAGCTGTAGTACTTGAGTACCAAATGTTTCTCAGAATCCTTGATGCCCAACTTCATGCGAAGGGTATGAAAAACATTGGTAAACTCTAGCACATCTTGGTCCCTTCCCTACCACAGTGTGGTCCACTTTATGTATTTGTCCTCATAGCTCCTGACAAGGTAGTAATACTCCTTGATGGCCTCCCGGAATGAATTCCACGTGGGAACAACTGAAAACATTGAGCTCGTACTTTCATCCTTATGCTCACAATAGGTTTTCCACCAGTCCTTATCATGGGGGATGGCTTTGAGATGAGAAAAAGTAATCCTTTCCCGGCTGGAAAAATCATGAACAAAAAAATATCCTTCTAGAAGATTCAGCCATTTATCTATGGCATCTGCATCTATTTGGCCCTCAAATATGGGAATGCCAAAGTTTACTTGTACCTTAAAAGGTGTGGAGCCTCTAGAGTGGATGTTGTATGTGGATGTGCCATCGGTGGGAAACCATTGAAGGATGTGGGAAACATTATCCATCATCGCGTTCCTTTGTTTCTCGAAGGCCTCCTCAAGAAATATTTTGATAGGATCTCATGCTCCCTCATCTTTCTTTTCTTCCCCCATGGGATGTCGTCTAGATTTACGAGGCTCGTCTTGTAAAGATTCGACCAGTTCGAGCCCTAACTCCTTATATCCCGACTTCGTTGGGGACATGTAAAGAAAAATAAAGAAAGAACAGACCCCTCTGATACCACTGATCATAATTTAAATAGGAACGTAACAAATTATAGATATAACCATAAATACAGAGATGTAACAGAAATAACACTTCTTTTCATTAATATCAAGTAACGAAATATGCTTACAAATAGAATGGAAATGAGACTAAATCGAGCGATGGTAGCTTATCTCTAAGAACAGATGTGGTGGCTACATGCCTCTGAACGAAGTTACAATGAGGCTCAAAGGCCTTTTTATTATTAAACAATAAGAGAAAACCCTAAACAACCAAAACCCTAACCCGAGGAGATATAACACTAAGGGTTTATGGGCCCCGTTAGGGTTAGTTGGGTAGCCAACTTCTTGGGGTCGTAACTTAGTCATATTATCTCCATTTGATGCGCATGATACCTCGTTGGAAAAAAAAAAACAAACAAACAAACAAAAAACATTAAAAAAAAGATAAAAAAACAAAACAAAACAAAACAAAAAACAAAAACAAAAATGAAAGAACAATTGTGAGGGTCCAAGTAGAATAGGCAGGCGGCCACCAATATCCATCTGGATTAGTTCCCAAGTATTTTTGTGTTTTTCATTTGATGCGATAGGAAGTAGGTATTTTTAGAAATTTTGATATTCTTATTGAATTTATAGAAGCTTCAATCAATAGAGTGGCTAAGGAACATACGATGACACTCAAAATTTAGAAGCCAAGGACATCGATCGTACTTTCTTTAGAGGAGGATATTCCCTAGGGTTTTTTCTATGGTGTAAGAGAAGGTCATCCTCCTATCTATGGGGTTGGTGTGGTTGTGTTCCTTTCTTACTCTCATTATTTTTATATTAGATATGTCATGGGTAGGTGTTGGGTAGGGTGCCCCAAGGTCAAAGTTTTGTAAAGAACTCGCATTTTGAGGAGTGGAAAGCACTTCCGTAGTGTTTTAGGAGTCATAGGGGATTTAAGGTGGGTCAAAGCCTCTTATTTTGTAAATGGATGGGATTAATTTGAATGTTTTAAGTTCTGCCCATGGTTTGTGGAACATGGTATTGTAAGGGAAAAGGATATATAAAGGGTTTCCTTAGTAATTCAATGGCATTCATCATATTTGGATCATTTGAGTATGTATTATTATATCTTTTTTTGTTAGAGCAAAGTGGAAGGCTCTTGCAGCTGTGTGCGCGAAGACCCTGGTAAGTGTGTAGCCATGTGTGCAGGCCCCTGCAGCTGTGTGCACAAGGTAAGAAGATTGTAACTGTGAAGATCTAAAGTTAATAATGAATATTTTGAAGGCAGATCTGTGTGCTTACTGTTCATAATTTACTTTATGCAATTATTGTTTACTTTTGTTGGGCAATAAAGATAAGATCAAAATTCATAGTTGAATACAATTACAGTTGATTATAGTTAAGATCCATTGATTTATGCACAGTAGATATAGTTTAGACCTACAAGTAGTTTTTTTGTATGAATAAATAAGATTTGGTATAATACTAAGGAAGATCGTGTAGCACAGAAATAGATCTAAGACTAAGACAAGATCCACACTCCTTATCTTTTTGGATGCAGGAACCTAGTTCCAGCATCCTCCAATATCGCCTCGGGTGAGACTACGGTTTGTGCAAGTAGAGCGTTGCTGAAAGGGTCGGTGGTATAGGGTTTTGTTGGTTAGTGAAACTAACTCTGAACCTGGGTTTAAGCCCCTCAAGCCAAAAAATGGTTCCATTGTTGCGCTTCCCTACAAAGGAGAAAACCCTGCCGATGCATTCACTGGAAAATATTAGGAGAAAAGGTTGGTTGAGATGAGGAAGAAGGAGTATAATCTGATCAAGAAGTTTATGGGATTTCTCATCAGCTCCATTAATGATCTGGGTGTGCACTTTTCCAGACACATTTTGTCCAGGAAAATAATGAGAAAGTATCGAGCGAAAGAGGTATCCGTGCCAGTCGTATCATTGGTTGCGTAGTGCAACAAGGGCTTTTAGTTTAACTGAGTAGGATATTTGTGTTAGGAATTTTCGGATGACTGTCGGGAGGCACAAGAAGAGGGAAAGTGATTCCACTACACATGGTTATTTCTCTTGATAGCATTGACAACATGGAGAACAATGGAGGAGTGACAATCCCCCAATGTGGACCCATATATCTGCGATGATGTGAGGTTTGCCTCACTGTGGGATTCCAAGGAGCCGACCCATGTTATAGAGAACAAAATGTTCTGGGCCTTGGTTGAGATGGAGTTGTGCACAGTGATCAGCCAAAAGTTGTGGCTATCACCATTTTTGTTTGAAAATGTTGTAGCGGCTACAACCACCCTCCAAAAATTTTCGTTAGCTTCGTTTTGGAGCCTCCCTATCAACCATCCTCAACAACATGTTTTACACTATCAAGTACATGAGCTTGAGTGGTTTTCAAGTAGCATAATAGCCTATGTATGATATCTTGTTGCATTCCCCTCACAGGCTGCTTCCCCAGACCTGATCCAGCTGCTGGTTGAGCATCTCCCTCAATAAATTGTGCAATTCTGGAGGGGAACTAGTCTTCCCTCCAAAAATTGTGCAAATATGAGTGACAGCCTACTAGGCTCAAAAATTGCGCAATCTTGTCAGTCAACCTTCCCTAAGAAAACTACGCAATCTGACCCAATAGGACTGCTCAGCCTAGAAATTGTGTAATTCTGGGTAGTAGTCAGCTGCTCCTCCCAGAAATTGCGCAATCCGTTTGGGAAGCTAGCCCAAATCCCTCCCAGAAATTGCACAATCCGTTTGGGGAGCTAGCCCAACTCCCTCCCAGAAATGCACAAATTTCTCCCTCAGGAAAGCAGGTTGTTGCATGTTCCATCAGGTTGACTGGTTCCACCTGGGACTGAGAAAACTTGACTTGCATGCATGGGTTTCTTTTTCCCAAAGTAGAAAAAAAAAACATGCAAAAAACATCCCTAGATTTTAGGGAGCTATTTTTAGCAGTTGGAGGTTACATGCAAATATCATTTTAGAAACCTTCCTATAAGTGTCACTTTTTCCTAGATTTGTGGCATGCGCGTCATGAGCTTCAAACTTATTTATTCGATGCTTCAGAGCTCACTTCTTCACATCGATCTTGGAGCTATAACATCCCACAACACATCTAGGAGTCTTTGACACATCTAGCTTAGTTATTTCCAGGTAAATCTGCGTAGCTTGTCTTTTGCAGAATTACTGTTGCTTTTTGTGTTTTGGCTTATGTGAGTGTTGTCTGATTGATTTATGTGAATTCTTATTGTCGTTTGCATGCATATTAGCTTGTACTAGCATTGTTTTAGTTTTCATTAGCATCTCACTGATGTCGCATGCATGACATTTTTTTGCACAAATGGTCGTTCATTTAGCGACTCACTTACAACACATGAATGTTTTTTCATTTTCTGAATCTTGCATTCACTATTTTCATGCGTGATCATTCACTCTGCTTACACTCAGCATCACCATGCATTCAGATCCACATTTTCTTTCCGTTACCCGTCAATGTGTCTGGGTAGCCTTGGCCAGGACTCTCCCTAACCAAGACAACATTGTGCAATCCTGAGAGGGAAGGTTCTTCCTTCCTCCCAAAAAATGCGCATTTATGGCCAATGTGTGTCCTCCAGTCTTTCATTGTGCAATTCTGAGAGGCAATGAATGATGGCAAAAAAAATTGTGTAATGCAGTCCATGGGCATTCAACCCTTTGCCAACTGAAACTGCGCATTGTGCAATCCCAGAAGCCAATCTGGATTGTGCATTGCACAATTCCAGTAGCCAGCCAACCTCAAGATATTCTTGACTTCCTTTTGCGTAGTTATGGCAGCCAGTCTCCCAGCCTCCCGGGAAAAATTTTGCAATCCTTACTAGTCCATCCCTAGGTATGCTGCATGTCGTTCCTAAAGTTTGTTTTGGTTTTAGCTAACACATTTCTTGCCTTGCATGTCATTATGTCTCCAGATCTAGTAAGTTTTCATTCACATATCAACAATTCAGGATCAATGGCCTCCAAGAGAGCAAGATCAAAGGACATCGACAGAAGTGCAACTAGAGCAGCAGTTAAGCGAGTGTCTACAAGTTTGTTGATCTACGAAGAAACCAAGATGATTGTAGACAAGGACATCAAGATGAAATGGAAAGAGGTCAATGATGCATTTGCAAGCCCATTTGGGGAAGACCTCGAATACTGCCAAGTCTATGTTAACATACACAAGTGCAGCTTGTACCAGATTGCATGCAGGTATCTCGTGTTCCCATACGCGGACATGATACATTGGATCATCTCGCACACTAATCCTGAGACGATGACATTGAGCAGTGTCGGTGGGACGAAGATTGCTACCTTCAGGGCACGTTATTATGAACATATGTACCATATGTTGAAGCTAGTGATCACCATGGAGACACCCTTTAGCATACCTAGTAGCAATGCCAACTCCAGGGATATCTTGAAGAACTGGGTGAAGGAGCCGACCAAATTCAGGATGACGCCCAACTAGGTTTACAAGACGAAGATACTGTGGAAAGTGTCTCAATACTTGGTCATCTTTGCATGTCACTTGTATGGCCAAGAGAGCACAGAAGCCTTCCTGCAGAGTTGGGAGATCGCGTTGGACCAACTGTCCAGTGAAGGCAAAGCATGCAACTGTTCTGACATGTTGCCTCACAGGCTGAAGGAACAATTAACAAGATCTTGACTGTCGCCCAAAGGTCAGCAAGCAGAAATTACATGTCCACCTACATATTGGATGCAATATGTGCCTGTCAGGAGTTCCCAGGCTTGAAGTGGGCATGGACATGACATAGAGGAGTTATCACACAATTGTCAGATCATTTTGTCACCCCGATGTACAAGATGATATTTGAACAAGATCCACCTTGCATGTCGAAGGTAGCAATGGAGGCACTGATTGACATAATGAATTCGTATGCCTAACCCTCTGACACCTTCATACAAATGTATAGCGCGAAGAAGCCTCTGCATGTTTTGTCGAAGTTTGCCTTGGATAAGCTCGTCATGAAAGAAGTATCATACCATATCTTAGCAGGACTGTTGGTTAGGATGCACCGGAAGAAGAAAGCACCTTGGCCTGCACTTCCGCTGCAGATCGGGTGATACGAGATACAAAATTTCAATCATGTGGATGTTGAAGTAGAGAATATTAAGAAATATCCATTTGACACCTCAATCTTCAATCAGTATGACTTGCATTGTTTTGTAACATACCGCTGCGCGAGAGTATAGTTTCAGTGGATCCACGAGGCATGTCATTGGGCAGAGGAGGACCCATGGATATATTGTCACAACTTCTCTAGTCCCAGTGAACCGGTTGACATTGCTATGGAATGGTTAACCAAGCAACATCTAGGAGAGCACCAACAACAGTGGCAACAAAGGTCAACATACCAGTGCCCGACAAAGGCAAGAGGAATATTGTCGACAACGCAGAGGCAAAACAAAGTTGCAAGTTCATAGCAGACCCACTTGTGCAAAAACCAGCTTTGTCAATAGATGTGAAGAGGCAATAGCGCGATAGGAGGAATGTGCAAACACAGAGAGAAAAGCAGAGAATGGATGAAACAAAGAAGGAGTTACATGAGTTGAAGGAGAAACTCCAGAAGGAACAAGAGTTGCACAGACAAGAGAAGGAAGCACATAAAGAAAAAGTACAATAGGGGGTGCAACATGTACAGACAAATGAAACTGTGCCCGTACAGGTAGTAGACTCATTAGAACAACTAGCACCAAGCAGACAAGGTGAGCAGTCATAGGAGCAGGACTTCGCTCAAGAGATAGAACAAGCACTTGAACATATGGATATGAATATGGAGCAGTAAGAGTTAGAACAAGATATCGACCTCATGCCTTATCATCAAGAGGTTGACCCACCAACTTCACCAGATCCAGAAGCAGAGCAAGTCCCAAGCGACCAAGGAGACATTGAGATCCTTGGAGACAATCTAGAAGGAGAGATGCACAACATATCATTCGACGAGTCACAGAATAGAGTTGTGTAATCTCGCAGAGTGTATAATCCGGATGACAACACATATCCTGCACAAATTGAGGAATGAGTGATCATGTCAGACATACGCAAGCATCCACCAACATTGGCCAATGTTACCATAGCATATGTCGAAGCCACTATCTCAAGTGTTCGCTTCTTGATAGCTGAGAATGAGAAAATGGCTAAGGAGTTACAGATGGCCAAGCAGCGAGGAGAACTAGTTACAACATCCACCCGAGCAGAGTTGAAGAAGGAAATACTGGATGAGGTATTGTCCCTTGAGACATTCATGGGAGCGTTGTATTCCAAGTTTCGTACAGTGCGTAAGGAAGTTGTCCATCTGAACGGTTGGCAGTAGTGATGTGCTAGGAGAGAACGTATCTTGTCAAATGCATACTGTTGTTGACTACATGCAAACATGGACAATGAGATACAAGGGAGCCCCGGTACACTTTCCCAAGATGATGAAGCCCAGAGAGGTCGAGCTGAAGGCACACATCTGGAGTCAAATCCAGAACTATGAAGATCTCCCGCAGCTCATTACTAGTTTGTAGGCTTCCCATGCGTGGGCATTCAGGAGTATGGATGTTGTTGTGCACACAAACATTATCCCATCTATTGGGACACTCACCAAGGCAAAGATAAAGGCACAAGTCTGATTGGAGCTTAATTCGTACTTTGATGAGTTGATGCGCATAACCACTAGCCCAGACTTGCTGATCAGTGCAAACACCATGCATCAATATGTTATTGGTTCGGTTGCACTCAAGACAATGATGCACATGTTATCAAACGAGTTGGACAGAGGAGCCAGAGAAGTGTACTCGGATGCAATGTAGGCAAGAGTTCGTTTCCAGAAAGATGTCACCACAGAGTACATGGACACTATCATGGACTACCAAGCATGGCATTAGTTCGCTACTATTGACCACCATGAGGATGTCGAAGAGTTGATCTTCCCACAGTTTTCTGATTCACAGTGATGTCTTTCATGGCTTTCTCAAGCCTATTTTGTCTCACATGGGTACATGTGAAAATTGTATGTAATGTCTTGTCAAGTGGAAGTTCAAGTGTCGATAGTTGGATTTAATAGTCATAGAGTAGATGAATAGTCATGAGGGTAGATGAACAATCACAAAGGGGAATGTTAAGGGTCACCCCACCGTTTTCTATAAATAGAACCTCATATCTCATTGTAGAGGCTTTTGGTGAGCCAAGCTTCCAATAGGAGTATCTTAGAGAAATTTTGGAGAGTATTGTAACGAGCCTTGACTTCTCTACTGTGTAGAGCTAGTATATCTCTTTGGAGGAGCAGGCGGCAGTGACTGTAACGTTGTAATGTTCTGATGTCGGAACTAGTGGTTGGTCATGGTTGTATTGTATGACTAGAACTTACACTTCTTAATATAACAGAGCCAACAAGTTTCATGCATATGTCGTATTTTATTTTAGATATCTTGTTTACTCTAAATGATATATGTATCTGTTTGCTTACACAATGTTCCGATGTCGGAACTAGTGGTTGGTCATGGTTGTATTGTATGACTAGAACTTACACTTCTTAATATAACAGAGCCAACACGTTTCATGCATATGTCATATTGTATTTCAGCTATCTTGTTTACTCTAAATGATATATGTATCTATTCGCTTACACATGCATGTGTAGCTATTTTCTGTATATGTATGTATGAATCTTACTAAAAAGAATTGATGGTTTGACCATCACTTGGGATTTCTAGCTTACTTTCCTTCCATGTTGTGATGCATCTTTGCTCGTGTGTTCCCTTCTTAACTCTGTGATTTCACAGGTTTCCAAGGGGCACACTCACCTCACCCTCAGTGTGTTAGAACCGCTCATGCATTTTCCTTGACTTGCTGCATATGTAACACCCTTTATACCAACCGGGACATCTTACTTTCCTCTGTGCAAAATTGCGATCAAGGCAATACTGTACGACCCACTATTGGGACTCCTACACCAAATGGTCTGAGGTCTAGTTGGGACTTATTACCAGGGAGATCCCCTGACATGTTGATAGGCCCTGTACCATCAACAAAACAATATAAAGTGATTGTAGACTTTAAGGCAGACTTACACTATGTACACATCCGCACCAAGAAGGACCTGGAGGAATTATGGTATGAGATACTATTTTTTGTCATTGATGATGACATCACGGAACTAATGATCAACTGGCCAAGTGATTGGATAACTGTAGCAACAGAAGGAATGGAGAAATAAAAAGCAGGCACCAATCGAACATCGACAAATGTTTAAGGTGTGCAGACTAAGAAGCAGCCAACCAAGAGGGGCAACAAGAAGGGCCAAAAGAAGGTGACTGAGAAAGCCACAATCGAGTTAGAGAAGGATATTGCACTAGGGATAGAGCGCACAATCGAGCAGGAAGAAGAGGCCATCAGAGGTGGTGATCAGGGTGGTGAAGACCCTTTTGTTGATACTGAGGAGGTGGATTCCCCTTTCATTATTAAAAGGTGGAAATCAAGTGTTGAAGGCGCACAAAAGAAGCAAAATCTAGATAGATCCACTAGTGCAGAACGGATGGTCATCACTAAGGGGGACATCAACAAGATATGAGACATAGTTCAAGCTGTAACAGAGGATTTGTGGGGAAACATTGAAGACCAGTACAAAGTATTTTTGACAGAGGTCCAACGGGGCCTCAAGAAGATGGAAGTTTAGGGGAGCGCAGTTCAAGCGAGCGTGACTCTGGCGAGCATGGGTCAAATGAGCATGGAACCATTTAGTAAAAATACAAAAATCACATCTAAGCTCCGGGTTGTGAAACTAACAGGGCGATATCTACATTTTGAGACAACTAAAGATTAGGAGTGCACACAACACTGGAAAAATCTGAGTCTAAACCTTGCGTCGCTCCCCATTCAGACATTGCACGAGTTACATCAGGGAGTCACTCACGAACTGAATATACGAGAACAACAAGCTCTATTGGTGATTAAAGAAGTTAAAGATGACAACTGACAGATGTTAGAGACCAAGAATCAGGCCATCATGGAGCATGATGAGGCAGTTGCGCACATGATGCAACTAGAAGTGGCCATCACCAAATCATGCAGTAAGCTACCATAGCTCCAGATCTAGACAAAGGTAGCACCAGAAGAAAAGCTTTAGAATCTTGCGGAAGTAGTAAAAGACTCCAAGGCACAAGTTGACAAAGTGAAATTTGAGTTAGAAATGTAGATTGTGGAGTTGTAGATGAGGCTGCAACAGACAACTCTCCCAGAGGTTCGCGAACAACACACAATGGACATCAAGGATGTTATGGAAGATATAGCGATTACAATCAAGGACTATAGTTAGATCTTTGAAGACATTATGGAGATATGGACCTCACTCCAAGAGGACCCACATGTCCAAAAGATTTAGGTAGAGATCTATGGCACACAACAAAATTTTGATGAAATCAAAGTGACAACATAGACCTCAGCACTTGTGCAACGATTTTCTTGTCTCCAGGAGGGAAATTTTTTGTAGGGCTAGATTGATGAGCTGTGGAAAAAAGAGCAGATCATTTTAGAATAGATGTAACCATCGGTCAAGGAAGCCATTCAGCTCTCAGAGACAGTGGAGAGAAAGATAAAGAACATAAGGCAGATGCAAATAACCGTTAGTTTGGAAATAACAGGGTTGATGATAGAAAAGATGGTAGAGGAAGTACGACAGGCCTCCATGCAGTGCGTAGAGACACTTCAACCGTTGAATAATGCATACAATAGTCTCACAGAAAATATTCAGTATGTTCCATCTCAGTGACTCGGGACGAGTCACATCTTTGTGTTGGGGGCTTCTTGGGTAGGGTCCCCTTAGGTCAAAGTTTGTGAAAGTTTTGTAAAGAACCTGCATTTTGAAGAGTGGAAAACACTTCATGCAGTGTTTTAGGAGTCATAGGGGATTTAGGGTAGGTCAAAGCCCCTTATTTTGTAAAGGGATGGGATTAATTTGAATGTTTTAAGTTCCACCCATGGTTTGCGGACCATGGTATTGTAAGGGAAAAGGATATATAAAGGGTTATCTTAGTAATTCAAATGCATTCATCATATTTGGATCGTTTGGGTCTGTATTGTTATATCTTTTTGTGTTAGATTGAAGGGGAAGGATCCTGCTGTTGTATGCACGAAGACCTTGGTAAGTCTGCAGCTGTGTGCGTAGGCTCCTGCAGCTGTGTACGCAGGGTAAGAAGATTGTAACTATGAAGATCTGAAGTTAATAAAGAATATTTTGAAGGAAAATTTGTGTGCTTACCATTTGTACTTTACTTTATGTGATTATTGCTTAATTTTGTGTACGCAATAAAGATAAGATCAAAATTCATAGTTGAATATAGTTACAGTTAATTACAGTTGAGATCCATTGATTTATGCATAGTAGATAGAGTTTAGACCTGTGAGTAGTATTTTTGTATGAATAAATCATATTCGATATAATACTAAGTAAGATCGCGTAGCTCATAAATAGATCTAAGACTAAGACAAGATCCAGACTCATCCTTTTAGATGTGGAAACTTGGTTCCAACATCCCTCAATATCGCCTCAGGTGAGACTGCAGTCTGCCCGACCAGAGTGTTTTCGAAAGGACTGGTGGTATAGGGTTTTGTTGGTTAGCACATCTAACTCTGAACCTGGGTCTAAACCCCTCAAGCCAACAGTAGGGGATCTAATAACAAGGTAAAATGCACGACTCTTTGAACTTTGTTTAAGGTAGTGAAAGATAAGGAATCAAGAAGATTTAGGTCTTGGGTGATTCTTAGCTTGTCATTAAATGAGGTTCTAAGAGTATTTTAGTGGAAAATTTGTGTCTTGTCTTTTTACTAAATATTATTCAAGAGTCCTTCATGTCTTTGGATTCATTTTTTTTCAAGCACATTTACGGGGAATTAAATTGAAAATGTGATGAAATTCTAAATAAATAAATTTAAAGGTGATTATATTTTGTTTATATGCTTAATGTTATTTATTTTTTATTTCTTTAAATTTTGTTTTTTAAGCTTAATTAAAAAAGGGTTTTAAACACTTTTCCCCTAAATTTGTTATTAAATATAAAATTCCATTTTGTAATTTATATTTGTAAGAATGATTAATTTTTTTTAATATATTAATGTTTTTATAAGATATAAGTTAGAAATATTTTTATTACAAAAATTGAAAAAAATGTTTTTCCAGTGTTGAAGGGAGAAAATTAGTATCAAAGAAGATAACTCTAAATGAAAGAAAAATGTAAGATCATATCTAAAAACAATACTATTTGATTACAATTATCAATTATGAATTGAATTAAATAAAATAAGAAATAGTATTATTTAATTACAATTATCAATCACAACTATTTAAAAACAATATTTTGCATATTTGCGATGTATGATGTTTTAAATGAACTAAAAACGTAATGATGTTTTAAAAAGGATATATAAAATTCTTATTATTGTTTAAAATATTATTTTCTTATGTTGTTTTTTCATAACATTAAAAAAATAATAATAAAAAAAGGAAAAAATGCAAATAAAAAATAAAACAAACACTTTTAATAAAATATGAAAAATAAGGCCAAAAACAACATTAAAAAAAATAAGTAGATAACTTATAGCTAAAAAATTAAAATGTCAAAATACTACCTTTGAAAAAAAAAGGTGTTAGTATTAGCACCATTTTTTGAAATAGCAATAAAAACAACTACTAAATACTACTTCTAAAATATGAGAACCATTTAGGTCATGTTGCTAACTATGTTACTCCACTTATATAGCCAAGTGCTTTGTCTGGATCTAAGAAAATAAACATTTGATTTCTGTTGCAAATTTGCTTTAGATCACACCTTCCCATCGAGAGGCTATTGGTCTCCAAAATCTTATCGACAAAGAATATGGAAGCACAAGGCCTCCACTTGTCTCCCCAAGTATGCTACTCCACTATATATTAAGGATATTTGATTCTTGTTTGTCTCTATCAATATGTTTGTTTGCCCTTGTTTTATTTGTTAATGGAGTTATTCTTCCTCTACCATTATGTTTTTATATGAGGTAGGCTTTACCACCTTTAACCAAGAACTATTTGTCCTCTTTATTGTTGAAAGTTATGTCACTGTTCCATAAGTAAAGGCCACCAAGCATAATTTCACATGCATCTAGTGACAAAAATTTAAATTCCACTTCAATAGCACAATCAACATGAACAAATCTATTTTTGCATTTCTTGGTGATTCTTATGGTCGAATTAGCTAGCTTCCAACCCAAAAAGCATGGTTGTACTAAATCATAAGTTTGTAAGCCAAAATCATCTATAAAGGATTTAATAATCAAATTACATTGATAACTCTTTTCGAGCAGATCATTTACCTTGCCCTTGGGGTAAGCTCAATTGGTAATTGTAGCATTATGAAGTATTATGTTAAATATGTTATCCAAGGTTCAAATCCCCCTTATTTAGTCCATGAGCCATGTGTTGGGGGGCATGTAGTTTCACTTAGAGGTAATAGTGGTAGTGGTTGGAATCTTGTGTCACATGAACATGAGATTGACATAGTTGTTGATACCTCTAGTCACAAAAAAAACATTTTCTTTTCAGTCCTTCATTTGAACTTTGATTAAAATAGTATATTTATGCCTCAATTTGTTTTTTTCCCTTTTGTGTTATTGCTACAATCTTTTTGGTTTTGCTAGTCTCCTCTCAACCCTTCTATTACTGCCCCTTTTTGAAATCAAATTGAATGTAGAGATATATTTTATTAGTTTCATCTATGCTTTTCACACTAAAATATTTTCATATCCTTTAGATATGGATTAGTTGTCCTCCAAGTTACTTCACCACTACCCTAGGCTCTTCTAAGGAGGTGCCCAACCTCATGGCCCACTTCTAGAATTTGGTCAATGTAGGTTTTAACCCTGTATAAAAATTACCTGCATACGAATTCTAAAACACAGAAAAAAAAACAATGCGAGAGCATAACACATAAAACACATATACACAAAGATTTTCCCATGGATCCCAAAATCGGGACTACCAGCTTGATTTTTCATTATGTTCCTTTCAATGTTACAATACTTATTTATACATGCCGAAGCATCTAATACCATGGACCAAAAACCATCACATTCAAAACCATGGACTGAAAACCATTGTGTCCAAAACCATGTGCGAAAATCATGCACAAAACCATAGGTGGGTCCGCCCAACCTAACATAGGGTCCAAAACCAAAATTTTCCAGGGAGCTGTCCTGAACCCATAGAGTGAGGTTCCCTGCACCCTCAATACCCCCTGTGAAACCCCCCCCCCCCCCCCCCACATGCAATCGACCAACCAACGGGAGCTTCACCCCTTTCTACCCTCGTTACTACGGGGCCATTCATTGAAAGAATATAACAAAACGCCAACATTCTCCCACTTGTTGTTTTCTTCCACAGGGGGCCACAAGAGAGCTTAGTCATTTATCTAGCCCTACAATGCCCATTGTTTCTCTACACCAAGAGAACTTCTCAGATCTCACATATTTTGTCAATGCATCTGTAGTATTCTTCAAAGTATCCAGCTTTACCAGTAACACCTTTCTGTCTTCTATCATATCCCTCACAAAGTGATACTGAACATAAATATGCTTTGTCTTTGAATGATATTCAGGGTTCTTTGCCAATAAAATTACACTTTGGCTGTCATAGTCTATCCTTATAGCTCCCTGTACTAACCCCATACTTGAACACAATCTCTACAACCAAATTACTTCCTTGCTTGCATAAGTGGCTTCCATGTATTCTGCCTCTGTAGTTGATAGTGCCACTACAGATTGTTTCTTACTCATCCAACTGACTGCACCTCCAAATAGGTTAAACACATACCCACTTGTAGATCTTCTCTGATCCAGATCTCCAGCCCAGTCTGCATCAACAAAGCCACGGATATCCAACACTCTGTCCAATCCTGGTCTCCCTTGGTAGCACAAACCATAATCACTAGTGCCACGCAAATACCTGAAAACCCGCTTCACTGTTGTCCAGTGCTCCTTCCCTGGTTTTGACATTAACCTGCTCAATACTCCCATTGCATGTGCAATGTCTGGTCTAGTACAGACCATTGCATACATCAGGCTACCGACTGCACTTGCATATGGAACACGGGACATGTCCTCTTCCTCGTCTTGTGTCTTGGGACACTGTTAGTAGATAACCTCACACCTACAGGAATAGGAACCTTCACCGGTTTACTATCCTGCATATTAAAACTCTGCAGTATTGTCTCAACATACTTCCTCTGGTTTAACCAGAGCTTCATGTTTGCTTGATCTCTTTTAATTTCCATGCCCAAAATATAGTTTGCAGCACCGAGATCTTTCATGTCGAATTTGGAGGACAATTGGGTCTTCAAATCCTGGATAATTTCTTTGTCATTTCCAACCAGCAACATATCATCCACATACAAGACCAGATAAATAACACGGTCACCAATTAATTTAAAATACACACAGTGATCAGCTTTGCTTCTGGTGAAGCCAAGTCCCCGTTATAAATGTATCAAATTTCTGATACCACATCCTTGGTGACTGTTTTAACCCATACAGAGACTTCTTTAACTTGCATTTCTTTCTTACCTTCACCGCAAAGCCTTCAGGTTGCTTCATGTAGATTTCCTCTTCCAAATCCCCGTGAAGAAATGTTGTCTTCACATCCATCTGTTCTACCTCAAAATCAAAAGCAGCAGCAACAGATAAAAGTAATCTAATAGAAGTTTACCTTGGCAATAGGAGAAAAAATATCACCAAAATCAATTCCTGGCACCTGGGAATAACCTTTTGCTACCAACCGAGCTTTGTATTTCTCCACCTTCCCTTCTGCATTTGTCTTCTTCTTGAACCCATTTGCTGCCAATGGGTTTCCTCCCAGCCGGCAACTCCACCAGATCCCAAGCCTCATTCTTGTGCAAATATGCCATTTCATCAACCATGACCTCTTTCCAGAGTTTTCCATCCTCTAAATCCACTGATTCCTTCACATTTTGGGATCATCATCAGTAATAGATAAAGTGAAATTTGAACAAAAAGCAAATGGACTATACCTTTATGGCTGCCTTCTTTCTCGAACTAATCTTCTTACACCCAGAGTTTGTAGCTCTTCATCTTTTGATTCCTCCTCTGCTATAGAGTCTAATTCTTCCTCCTTTAGCTCAAACTCCATCTTCTCAGGTTCCATTGGTTGTACTTCATGTTTAATAACATATTTCACCTCTCCAAACACCACATCTCGACTGTACACAACCTTCCTTGTTACTGGGTTCCAAAGCTTATAACCCTTCAAACCATCCTTATACCCAATAAAGATGCACTTTTCAGATTTACTATCCAACTTGGTTCTTTTCTCCTTTGGAACATGTACATATGCATCACATCCAAATACCCTCGGATGTGAAACAGAGGGTTTCTTACCAGTCCATACCTCTTGTGGAGTCTTATCCTCCAACACTGATGAAGGTGACCTATTGACTAGGTAACATGCAGTATCCACCGCCTCTGCCCAAAATTCCTGTCCTAACTCGGCACCACTGAGCATGCTTCTTGCCCTTTCCATCAACGTCTTGTTCATTCTTTCTGCACCTCCATTTTTCTAAGGTGTATATGGAGTAGTCTTCTGCCATGCTATACCACACTTCTTACGTACTTCTTCAAATTCCTTGCTACAAAACTCTTCACCGTTATCAGACCTCAACACCTTTATCTTCTTCTCTATCTGGTTTTCCACCAAAGCCTTAAATTCTTTAAACATGTCAAAGACTTCAAATTTCTACTTAAGGAAATATATCCATGTATTCCTTGAGAAGTAATCTATAAATGATACATAGTACATAGACTTACCGAGTGATGGAACCTTCACAGATCTAAACACATCATTGTGCTCAAGCTCTAATATCTGTTTCATCCTCTTACCACCAGAGGGGAAACTCAACCGATTCTGCTTCCCATATACACAATTTTCATAGAAATAAAAATCCGGAGAGCTATTACTCATACCTTCTACCATACCTTTACCATGAATTATTTGAAGGCCCTTCTCTCCAATATGTCCAAGCCTTTGATGCCACAACATGGTCTTCTCTCCAGAGACCACTAGATTTTCTGCTCTACTTTTAGGAACCACAAAATTGTTGCACCCATCAATAACAGTGCTACCATGCAGCTTGTACAGAGTTCCAATCCGAACTCCCCATATCAATACTAGTGCTCCCCGAACCATTTTGTTGGTATCCTTCTCGAACATTGTTTTTACACCTGCATCATCCAGCTTGCTTACAGAAATTAGACTTCTGGCCAATGCAGGAATATGAAGAACACCCGAAAGTATTCTAACCCTTCCACCTTGCAAATTCAACTTTAATTTTCTCCGACCAACGACTCTAGCCTTCCTATCAGCCCCTAAGAAGACATCACCACCATCGTATTTCTCATACTCGCAGAACCACTCTCTATGGGGAGTGAAGTGAAAGGATGCACCTGAGTCAATCAGCCATGCCTCATGATCTACACGTGTACTTGAAGAAGCCAAGTACACATCCCCACCTTCATCTGAGGTGGTTTTTGCCTCTGCAGAAGGAGCATCATCAGATCCCTTTCCTTTATCAAGAGCTTTAGATTTATAGTCCCTTCTGTAGTGCCCTTCCTTTCCGCATTTCCAGCACACCACCGTTACAGGTTTTCCTAGAGATTTAGATCTCCTTCTAGATTTAGATCTCCCACTCGATGACTTATTTTTGTTTTTGTTCTGAGACCATCCTCGTACAGACAAGGCATCACCATTTTGGCTCTCCATATTTTTCCGTCTCATCTCCTCCGTTAGCAAGGATGAGACTATTTCATCAAACTGCAAGGCAGTTGCATTGCTACCTATTGCAACAACCAAACTATCCCACGAATCTGGTAGAGAACACAACAAACTGATGCACTTATCTTCATCTAAAATTTTAATATCAACAGATAATAACTGACTTAACATATTATTATATGCGTTCAGATGCTCTATCACCGAGTCTCCATCTTTCATCCTCAGGTTATACATCTTTTTCTGCAGGAACAGTTTATTCACCAGAGACTTGGATTGGTACAAAGTCCCTAACTTGTCCCATAAAGCCTTCGCCATATCTTCCCCTGATACATTCAGCAATACTGAATTTGAAACACACAATCGTATTGTGCTCTTTGTCTTTTGATCCAACTTATTCTATTCTTCATCGGACACTCCCGTTGGTTTAGTACCTAGATCTACTGCGATCCACTGATCTTTATCCACCAACAGATCCTCCATATTGAGTTTCCACAACTCAAAATTCTGACCATTAAATTTCTTGATCTCTATCTTTCCACTGCTCGCCATCTTCTTTCACCAACAGAATCGATCTTGCAGATCTCCCACTGAACATGGTGTACCATAGGCCTGAGTGAAACCCTCAGCAACAAAGGTGTCCCCTTGAAGCGAAAACAACTCTAATACTAAATGTAGGTTTTAACCCCGTATAGAAATTACCTGCATACGAATTCTAAAACACATAAAATAAACAATGTGAGAGCATAACAAATAAAACACATATACACAAATATTTTCCCCTGGATCCCAAAACCGGGACTACTAGCTTGATTTTTCATTATGTTCCTTTCAATGTTACAATACATATTTATACATGTCGAAGCATCTGATACCTTGGACCGAAAACCATCACATCCAAAACCATGGACCAAAAACCTTGAAAAGCAAACTTGTGTATGCCCCAATTTTGAGAGGCCCAAACTGGGCCCTACCTTTCCACATTCACACAAATGCCTCGAACAAAGAAATAGGAGCAACCTTAGGACAAATTAATGAAAAGTTACCTTATGCCATATACTTTATAAGCAAAAAATTGTCAAAGGCAGAGTTAAACTACATGGTAACCGAGAAGGAACTCCTAGCTGTGGTGCATTCCTTAAACAAATTCAGACATTATATCACAGGCTATCAAACCTTTATGCACACTGATCATCCTGCAATTAGATATTTAATGAACAAACCGGATGTAAATGCTCGCATTATTAGATGGTTGCGTTTACTGCAACAGTTTGATTTGACCATTGTTGATAAGCTTGGTAAAGAAAATGTTTCTCCTAACTTTTTATCTAGAGTAAATTTGCTTGCAGGTGAAGAAGGAATGGTGGATGATCAAATGCCAGATGAACAACTATTTTCTATCTCAGTACTCTATCCATGGTTTGCTGATATAGCAAACTACTTGATTTTAGCATAGTTTCCACAACACCTGTCCTCAAAGGAGAAGAGCAAGATCATGAGGAAAAGCGCCCCTTTCACCTGGATTGGGGGAAATCTCTTCAAACTTGGCCCAGATTAGATCTTGAGAAGATGTGTCATGGACGAGGAATTTTTTGACATTCTCATGACTTGTCATGACGGGCCTTGTGGAGGCCATTTTGCAGCAAAGAGGACTACCTCCAAAATATTGCAAGCATGCTACTATTGGCCCACTCTTCATCAAGATGTGAGGCGATATACTAGCCAATGTGATCGGTGTCAAAGGATGGGGAAACCTACTCCAAAGGATGAGATGCCCATGCAACCTCAAGTGACCTTTGAGCCATTTGAGAAGTGGGGCATGGACTTTGTGGGTCCTATCAAAACTCCTTCAAAACAGAAGCAATACATCATTATGTGCACTGATTATCTAAAAAACTGGGCAGAAACAAAAGAAATCGAAGCAACAATAGAAGAAAAAATATCTGAGTTTTTGAGAGAAAACATATTCTATAAGTTCGGGTATCCAAGAGAACTGATCATAGATCAAGGCAGTTAGTTCACTTCCAAGTTGATTGAAGATCTGCTCACACATCATAAAATCAAGCACAGGACTTCCACCCTTTACCATCCACAAGCCAACGGGTATGTGGAAGTCACTAACAGAGCATTGGAAATAATTCTGACCAAGGTAGTGAGAAACAACAAAAACGATTGGGGGGATAGACTAGTTGAGGCCACTCGGGCCTACAACACAACATGGAAGACCACCACAGGGTTCACACCCTATGAACCGGTCTATGAGAAGAAGGCTTTGCTGTCAATAGAATTTGAATATAGTACAGTAAGGATGGCAGCTCAGCTGGACCTAGACCCCAGCCATGCACAGAGGGAAAGACTACTCCAGCTCAATGGATTGGATGAACAAAGATTGCAGGCCATTCTCCACACAGAGGTAGTTCAGCTTCAGAGGAATATATGGCATGAAAAAAACATCAAGGAGAAGAATTTCCAAGAGGGATATTGGGCACTACTCTATGACTCAAGGTATAAAGACTTCAAAGGCAAGCTGAGGACAAAATGGCTAGGACCCTACACCATAGAAAAATGCAATGACAATGGTTCAGTTTTGATCAGAAGCATTGATGAGGAAGCCCTCCCCATGCTTGTCAATGGACATAGGTTGAAAATTTACAAGAATCCCCTCTCCTAGAGAGATTTGATTGAAGATTTGAATAAGACAGTGATGGTAGTGGAGCATGTCTTAGCCTCCACTTCACCCACTCACTGAAGAAACAAAAAAATGAAAAATAATAAGGACTCAAGTGAAAACCTCCATGGGGTGCTTGAGTCCCATCATTGGGTTGAAAACCTCTTTTGAGGCGGCCCAATGATGCAAAAAGAAGAGAAAAGAAAAAGAGAATAAGATCCCTGGGTGAAAACCTCCCTTGGAGGCGCCTAGGGCAGGCAATCAGGGTGAAAACCTCCTTGAGGCGCCCTAGTTGTCTTTCAAAAAAAAATAGAGAAAAGAAGAAAAGAAAAAATGAATTTTAATATGCATTTCAGGTTGTAGGAGGACCAAAAGGAGTAAGAGAAGATGCCACAAAGCCTATTTCATCTCCTGCACACTCTTCTCCATCATTTCTGACCTTTCTTCCACCCCACTGTTTTTTTCCGGAAATTGTGTGTTCTACAGGAGGCCCTATGTTTTCTACAGGAGGCTCCTATAGAAATCACAAAGAGCCAGAAATGGTTCCAAAAAGCAGTTTGAGGGGTTGGGAAGTTTTATGAAGAGCATGTAGACCCTCCTATATCTATCGACCCTCCTTGCCATCCATCCCACACCTGCACCACTTCATCATCATCATTTTTTCCTTCCCGTCGAAAAACACAGAAACTAGTTTAAAAAATAAAAAAAATAAATAAAGGGAGCAGCACCTCAAATCTCACCTGCAGCTTACCAAGTACCTCTCCATCTCCATCAGCATCTCTGGCACCATCCTCATAGCTCCCAGCACAAAAATTAGCTAAAATTTTAAAGGGAAAAACAGCTACAGGAGCTCCTGTAGGAATTCCTATAGCAGCTGATCTCGTTAAAATCAAGCCACAACAACAAAAAAAAAGTGCAACCATGGGATTGAAGGACACATCTGAAGCTAGATCTAGCTAGAGGATACCTTCACAAAACAAACAGCCACACATCAGAAAGCAGAGAGCATGCAACAAAGGAAATACAGGCATGGAGCAAAGGAAATACAAGCATGCAGTAGTAAAGGGAACCAAAATACCTCACATAACATACATTCGACTCACAGGTAAGTGACTAACCCTCTCCTCTATTGCATCTGTGTAATTGAAAAATATGCATAAGTGAATGATATGGTTAGGTTTGAATGAGAAAAGGTGGCCAATTAACTGGCTACCCTCATCCAGTTGACTGTGCTCATCCGGAGATGCCACCACGCATGTGCCTAGTCAACTCAGAGAAAAATATTAAGGACAAGTAGTGGAGGGTATGCAAACTCCGATGCAATGATGGGAGGTGATTGTGGGAAGAAACCATGATGACAAGGCAAGTGGGGACCAATGGTCAAAATATGGAAATGTACATTTTTTCCAGCTCACCCCATCATCGGAAATATCTAAAAGAAGAAATAAATACTCCTTCTCGAAACTCCTTCACCACCTTTTCTTTCATTTCATCCTCGTCCACTTAGTTGTAGCAAGCTCTTTGTCACCACCACAGCCTTGAAACCATCATTCTCCATCACTTTCATCCATCCTCCTTCCATCAGCATTCTACAGGAGCACCTGCAAGTTCTACAGGAGCACCTACAGGCAGTTCTACAGGAGGGGTAGTAAGTTGTTTTTAAGCAGAAAACTCGGGTTTTTGCTCGATTTCTAGCTTGAGGAGGTAGGTTCTGTGCATACCCACCTTGATTATTAATATGTGCAAGGAATGATATAATTTTAAGGAGGAATTGAGTCCATAGAAGAAGAGGAATTCTATAAAATTTTCTGCGTGTTTTCTTAACAAAACACAGTGTCTCTCTGTTTTCCTGTTTTCTTCAAAAATTTTGTCTCCATCTCTACCTTGGGTGTTCAAAAGGGGTATAAGCACAATGATATGGGGGTTCATGAAGAAGGAGCCCACAAAGTCAACCAGGCCCCATGAACACCCCCAAGTAGTAGCCATATTCACCAGAGAAAATTGGATGCCATTTTTTGAGAAATTCTGAGGGTTTGATGAAGAAGTGGCTTAGGAGTTTTCCATTTCTTTAGTCCCTCATTCATGGACCCATGCCACTATTACTTTTAGAGATATCTCCATGGAAATCAGCCCATAATTTATCAGTAGGGTTACCACCCTTCCTCTTGGATTACCTTGGAGAAAATATGAAAAGGCAATTGGATAGTCTGCCAAGAAAAACTTCTTCCAAAACAATGAACATCCTGTAGAAGACAAAAATGGCATTAGAAGGACAAGTGTGCCTTACTCTTGGGATGAGGTTAGTTATCAAATCATCAAATATATTTCCTGTGAAGGGAGGTATAACATAGTTTATGGCTACCATTTTAGACTTCTCCATGAGCTGAGATATGGCATGGACACTCCAACACCACAGAAACTCAACATCCCCTATTTTCTCTTGCAGTCCCTCATAGACTCTAACATTAAGTTGAAGGCAGGAGGTCTAGATCAGATGGCTCACCATGGGTTAATTAAATTGTTAGTGGAAGAAGCCCTCCATACCTTCACAATCCCCATAGCATGGGAAATCTTTCGAAACATGACAGCAGAAGATGATATAATGGCCCTCACATATGATCTCAGTCCTTCTGATAGTGAGGAGGAAGAGAAGCAAGTGGGAGAAGGGGAGGAAACTGAGGAACAAGAAGGGAAGAAGGAAGAAACCAAAACAGAGAAGGAAGAAACCAAAACAGAGGAGGAAGAAACCAAAACAAAACAGGAGGAAACAAAACCAACAGAGACAGAGAAAAAGATAAAATGAGGAGAAAAAGGGGCAGAAAATACAGAAGTGTCTCCTGAGACCCTAGAAAGGGAGGCAACAACTGCTCTCACTACCCTTAGCATCCCAATTAAACCAAAACAAAAGAGGAAGAGGCAAACCTCAATGTATTTTAGGGCTAGAAAGAGCACAAGGATCAAACAAGGGAAACCTAGAATTCTTCTAAAGTGCCCATTGTTGTTGAAGATTCACCCTTTGCCCAAGGGAAGGAATCCCCTTCCAAGGCACCTACCACTTATGAAAAGGGGACTCCTAGATCTCCCACATGGAATTCAAAAGTAGAACTACAGGACTCAAAAATAGTTCTATAGGAAGCATAGACTGTTTTATAGGAGACCCTGTTAAGACTACAGGAGACCGAAAAACTTGAAAGAAGGATAGAAGGACATCCACAGAGGAAGGAGGAAGAAACAAAGGCACAAGAACCTAACCCCCAGCCTAGTTTGGGCTCTTACTACAATCTTCTTGAGGGGGGGAGAATCATTCCACAGAAATTTGCAATCCCACTTTTCTTTGAGTTGGAGAAAGAAAGAATAAGGAGCCATAGATGGATGCAAATTGGAAAATCCAAGAGAGTTGAGGATATTTGCCACATGGAGAATCAACTCGGAGAAATGGGCAAGGAACTAAGTGCTTTCAGACATAGAGAGGCAATCACAAGAACTCACCTTGAAATAGAAAATGAGTTGCTAAGAAGACAACTACAAGAAAAAGAGACACAATTGGCATGCATGGCCAACTGGTCTATGGAGACACTGCAGTGCAGAACACCAGCAAAATCATATGGACTATACCTCAGGGACCAATGGATAGAGTTTCAGATAAAGACTTTGGCATAGAGAGGCACAATGCCTTTTCAAGATTACAGACAGTTTATGGACCTATGTGGCCAAAGCTCTTCAGAAGACAAGGCAAAAATAACAGAATTCAATTTGCATAACATGGCCCTCACAGACATGAATGTGTGGGACCCCAATGCTAGGCTAGGGGACCTACAAATAATGGCCATGGCCTCATGGATGAATCATGAGGAGTTAAGGGCAGCAAAAGTAAAAAAGTTGATGGTAAAAGCGCAGAATGAGCCCTTAATGATCAGAGTTGAGCCATAAAATCCCATGGAACTCATCAGCACACATCACCTGCTTGCAAATAATCCCCAAATTGCCCCTAAGTATATCAATGATCAGGCTCAAGCCATTACACATTTTGAGGATATGGAAAGATTACTTGGGGATGACTCTATTCATGCTTGTATGAGGAGGTGGAACACACTACCACACAGTTTGCAGATCAGGGAGTATCACTCCCCAACAAGGATGAAACAAGCATTAAGGAGAGTGCCACTGTACAAGCGCTCTATGCAGAGTTTGAAGGTCAATTGGATTGGTCTCAAATTGAGTCCCCCACTACTGCTAGGCATGCTAGAGGGCAGAAAAGAGGAAGAAGAGCAATAGCAGTGGGAAGAGGTGGACAAAAAGGCAGGATTCCATGACAAAGAAGAGGAGCTCACATCAGAAGCATGGGATGTCAGGGAGGCCATCAAGGCCATCAAAGATGAGGAGATGGACTAAGTTGCTCAGAGGATGAGCAAAACCTTCAGTAAGGGGGTGATGATGAGCCCCATAAATGGGTAATTATATGGGCTCATTTTTCCTCCTAACATAGTTTAGTCAACCATTCTCTTAGCTTATTGCATTTTTTTTATTATATTTATGCTTATAGAGTGAGTTGGGTTGGTTATTATGCCATGGAGTCTAATATGTGTTTAATGCAGATTTTTGTTGAATTTTGAAGACAAAGTCAAAGATTTAATGGACAATTGGAAACAATAATTCAAAGTAGACAAGGGAAAGGATTTATAGGAGGGAACCCTCCTCATTTATGACTCCCCACTTTGAATTCTCCTTCATGGAGTTCAGAGCAAAAACAACCAAATCAATGCACTAGGAGTCAACCAAGAAAGTGGAGGATAACTTATGTTTATCTCGAGTTTTGGGAGCCAAGCCTCCTTGATTTTAAGGAAGTTGTTGGGAGCTTCAGTTGCATAAGTAGAGGGGCCTAGGGCCTCATTAGGGAGTTGGTCAAATTTTCGAATTTTTGTTGCAGCTTTGCTCTGCTCAACTTCGAGCTTACTTTTGTTGACAGTTTCATGTAATCCTAATAATTATTATTTGGATAATAAAGATGAGATCCTTTTTGAGCTAGCACTGAGTTACCTCAGAGGGCTAAATCTCTTGGGTTAGAGCCCAATCCAAGCATACAAATTCCTCTTGTTTGTATTTATATTCTTTGTTTTAGTTTATGGATTAGTTGCTATTAGATAAATTTCTTTCTTGGTTAAGAATAGGTTGCTTTTGGTGATTTAGAAGGTTGTTTCCGTTTGAGTTTTCTGTAGCAGGTTGAATAGTGATAGAAAGAAGATACAAAAAGGCCACCAATAGAGCCTTGGCCTCCTTTCCTCCCCTTGGGACCATGAACTGAGGCCAAGACCCTCTTGATGCCACAAAAACAAAGATTTTCCTTCTCCATAGGACTTCTAGTGTTGTAGTTTGTTAGAAGGTTAATGCTTTTCTTTAGATCTCTTTCACCATGCTCATTTCTATCTTTGCAATAAGTCTTGTTCCATGCTTTATTTCCTTGTAGCATTGCTTAGTATTTACTTTCATAGATCAAAGTTTAGAGTAGCTTGATGCAATATTTTGTTTTTTTTATGTACCTAGTTTCCTTGCTTGCTTGATCTCCTTGTTTGATTTCCAATTTCTTTTGCAGCAAATCTCTTCTCACAGAGGGTCAGCCTATCAGCCATCACAATCTCTCCTTTATCTATGCCCCATAGGTCACCCAAAATTCCTCACAAATCTGCCTTATTTTTCTGCACTTTTCCCATAGACTTTCCTCTCTTTCCTTAAACAAATCCAACCATCTTTTCCTCTCCTAGAAATCCTTGGTGAACCCTAGACACCTTAACACATCATCTTATCCTTCAGCTACCCTTTCCACCCACTCTCACACCTTCAAAAACTTCAAAACTTCTCTCAGCATCCTCCTGTAGACCCCCTGCCACCTCCTGTAGATCCCCTGCCACCTCCTGTAGATCCCTTGCCGCCTCCTATAGATTTTCCTGTAGACTTCTTTTTGAAGTCAAATTATGGGAAAAGCCTCCAGAAGGCCACCTGATACCTCCTATGACCCATCCACACCATCCTACATCCTCTCAAGTCCCGAAACTGCCCTCCATCACCACCTAACCACTGCCACATTCACAAACAAATAAAATTACATGCATGACAAATTCACATAAAATAACATAAAAATTCAAAAATATGTTTTTTTATCATTTCCTTCTAGAAATAGCTTTAGTAGATGTTGTTTACTTCCTTGAGTAGGTAATGGCATTCATTTCATGGTTTTCATGTTTCTTTTTGCAAAAGTTGGATTAGTTGGTTAAGTAGGGTTTGCTAGGTTTACTTTACATTTCAATCTTCTTTTCCTTTTTGCAAGTAGAGTAGCCTCTGTAGAGTAAGCTTTCCTTTCTTTCATCACATATAGAGATTCTTTTGGAATCCATAGAAGTTGGCTTAAGCTCCTATTGATCTTGCGCCAGCTGACCAAGTGAAAGCCTGCAGTAAGAACTAGTACTTGTGCATACAACACTGTCGCTTCCAAGTTTGTTACGAAGTACCGGGTTGATAAAAGTAAAGTAGGAAGCCCAGGAGTTGCAAAATTATTGCTGCAATACTGGTGCTCACCACATCTATGTTCAACTGAATCTAAATCTATGCTCATGCAATATTTTGTTAAGTATCCAAGTCCAATGTAATTGACACAAATTAACATAGTATGTTTACACACGTATGGTTGAAGCATATATTCTTCTCGATCTTCTAACTTTGAACTTTGTCATCAATTTTCATTGACAAGCAGGTAGAATGGATTACACATTCATTGTGTTTAAGGAATTGTGATAACATTCATTGCCCTTGTTAAAGGGCTTTGCAGGGAGGGTAGGATAGAGCATGCTCTCAAACTTTTCAATCGAATTGCGAGCACACAACATACACCAAACTTTGCTACATACAATGTTTTTTCTTTTCTTTTCAGTGTACCCTAGAGGAACCCAACAACCCGCCTCAAATGTAGCTATTAGTAAACCTCTGGGGGTCTACAACCTATCCTCCTCTCTGTAAACCAGGTCACAACCAGAGGGATTTGAAGCTTGGATCTCCCAATTTTCAGAAGTTTCACATTATTTTGGTCGCCAATTGAGCTTCCCCCCTGGAACTTGCTACATATAATGTAGATGGGCTTTGCAAGACAAGGAAAATCCATGGGTGTTCTTAGTTAATCGTTGTTATGCTATAAAGGGCCACAAAATTAGCACTGTAATATTTATCACCTTCATGGATTGATTTGAAAATAAGGTAAGCTCTAAGAGGCCAACAAACTACAATATTTCATTTTGAAAGAAGGGAATCACTTCAATTATATTACATGTATTTCTTTGATTGATGGCGTTGCAAAGATAGAAAGATGGATGAAGGCATGGAACTTTTTTATGAAACACATAACAAAAATATATATCTTAGTGTTGTTACATTCAAAATGCTGATTTATGTAGGGAAGGAAAATTGGACAAGGCTAGGAAGATTTTCTACACAATACCCATTAAAAGTATATGCTTTGATGTTGTTACATGCAATTTTCTTATTAATGGTTTTTGTATAGAAGGCAAACTTGATGAGGCTAGAAAACTCCTCTATGTCCTGCCCAACAAAAACATATGCCTTAGTGGTGTTATGCAAATGTGATTATTGGAATTCCTGACAAAAACATACATCCTATTAGAGTCACATAAAATTATTTTATTGATAGTTTTTATAATGAACGTGAGTTGGGGGAGGTTACAAAACTCTTCTATGAAATGCCAACAAAAATATATATCTTGATGTTGTCACATAAGTTGCACTTATTGATAGTTTATATGAATGCCAATGATAAGAGGTGACCAAAATGCTTAATGAGATGTTATATAAGTAATGCAATTCAAATGTTATGACATGCAATATGACTCGAGTAAGAAGAGTCTTGGGATGGGTGACCTTTTGGGAAGTCTTGGTTACTTTGTGCAAGCCCTAAAGGTGTTGATTTATGATAAGTGATTCATTTCACCAGTTTTAATTCCACTTCTTCACCCCTATGAGCATCACCCAATGCAATGAATTCTAAGTGGACTATTCAAAATCATGAGAAATTGGTTAGTTGCAACTAGTACTCATGGATATGGGTCATAGAATAATGACTTACTCTATGTAGATAATCTAAAAAATGATATGATATCATATGTTGGATTTTATATGCCCCTCAATACTTAAATACAAGAATGAAGGGAGCTCTAACTGGGTTCTAGTTCATAAGGTGCAATACTTGCTAATATTTTGCAAATGCGGGTTCCAAGCTAGGTGGGTTTCATTGTGGGGAAAACTCCACAGTATAACATGCTTGAGCTAGAGGAGTCTTGCAACAATTGGCCTCTTAGGAAGGCCTAATTATTGGGTGCGGAAAATGTAAGTGATCACTAATGCTAAGTGATTCATTTTTCTAGTTACAATCTCATTTCTCCACTGTTGCGATCATATCTCGATACAATGAGTGCTGTTAGACTGTTCAAAATCATGAGAAATTGGTCAATTGTGACTAATGTTCATGGATATAGGTCATAGATTAATGAAATACTCTATGTATATAATCCCAAAAATGAAATCTCATATTAACTAGTTTTTAATGCTATAATATAAAACAAATAGTAATAATTGCCATCATATATCGTGGTTACAATGCACTTTTTTAATTAGACTATGAAAATACTTGATTGTTTAGTCTTAATTATTGAAATTGTAATAGCTAAGACAACTATTATCTTGGTCTTTATCTACATTGAACTTTGATTTGAGAGATATTACAAGTATGTGTCACAAAAAGGATTGATCGTGGACCGTTCCATTTTCTTTTGTCATAATTTGTTTTATTTCTAGCATAGGTAAGTTGGTTCATTTACATATTTAGATGTTTAACTAGGAAATGTACTTAGATCCCATGGTGACCCTGTTATGCATTCATATCAAAATAACACGGAAAAAAAAAGAAAAGATAGATCAATTACTTGATAATAATCCACTTCAAGGGAGAAACCCCATTTTACATCACATAAATGAACAATTCTTATATGATTCAAATGACAAGAACTCCTTGGTATATACTGAGGAGATTAAATGGTCAAAATATAATTAGGCCCTACATAATAATAACAATGTAAGGGAACAACAATAACAATGGTGGGATTGTTGGGTATACGACCAAAATCCCACATTGACTAGAAGTGGGGAGGATCATGGGTATATAAGGATGGACAAATATCTCCATTGGTATGAGGCCTTTTGGGGTAAGTCCAAAAGCAAATCCATGAGGGCTTAGGCCCAAAGTGGACAATATCATACCATTGTGGAGATATGTGGTGTCCAGAGTCCTTACAGGGATTTTATGAGGCACAACAATAAAAAGATAGGAGCTAAACTAGTATTATAGGGACCTAACATGCCCCTCTCCTTCAAAAAAACATTGTCCTCAATGTTTGAGTAGTTTTTTGATGCTTCTGTATAAAATATTCATCCTCCCATGTGGAATATTCAACATGTAAGTTCTTGCACTTAATGATATAATCTGAAATTGATTGATGCCATAACTGTCAGAATCTTATTTCCATGACTGCTTCAAGCTCCAATATGATTTTTCCTTCCTCATCAAGTTATGGTAATATAGTTTTAAATGGGAGCTTATAATATATAACCTTCTTTAAGCATGAAGCATGGAATATTGGGTGTACTCATGAAGATGCAAGAAGCTCCAATTTGTATTCCAAAGTACCAATCTTTTGCAACACCTTGTAAGGTCTATAATACTTGGGTGATAATTTATTATCCTTCTTAGCTCGCTTGAGGAAATTTTTTTTGTATGGTTGTAGCCACATAAAATACCCAATTACCCACGTCAAAACTTCTTTCATCATGATGTTGATTTGCTTGTTTCCTTTTATTCTATGCCTAAGTTAGGTTATCCTTGAAGAGTTGGCGAACTTGTTGTTGATGCTCGATGTGATTTTCCACTGCTTGAACCTTAGAATTGTCCCTTAAAGATAGTCTGATGGATGACGATTGATATATATAAAGTTCCATAAATGGGGTCATTTTTTCTACATTATGGAAGGAAGTGTTATACCACCATTCTAATAGAGGTAACCACTTGATCCATTGTGTTTTCTTATAAGGTACAAAGAAACAAATATATCCTTCCAAACATTTGTTCACTATCTCAGTTTTCCCATTAGATTGAGGATGATAAGATGAGCTATGAGCTAATTAAGTACCCAAACAAGAAAATAATTTTGTCCAAAAATTTCTAGTGAAAATGGGATCTTTGTCACTTACAATAATCTTTGGATTTCCATGCAACTTTTGAATTGTTTCCACAAATGTAGTAGTGATTGTACTAGCTTTGAAATGATGAGATAATTCACAAAAGTGTGTATACTTGTTAAGTATATCAACTACCACCATGATGACACTCTTTCCATTGGACTTGGTTACACCTATGATAAAATACATTGATACCTCCTCCCAACGCTGACTTGGAGTGGCTAATGGTTTCAAAACACTTGGGGTCTTAATTGTCTTGACTTTATTTTGTTGGCAAACCAAACATTCTACCACAGACTTCTAAATATCAAATTTAATGCCATCCCAAAAAATTCCTTCTTGACCCTATGGTAAATTTTTAAAAATCTTAAGTGCCCTCCTATAGGAGAGGTGAGAAATTCCAAAGAAACATTTTGTTTGATTTGGAAGTTCTTACATAGATATAAGCAATCATTGTACCATAGTGAATCATTTTTCCAGATAAATGTATCAAATGCATTGGGGTCTTGCTATAGCTTTTGAATGAGTGTCCACACTTCTTTGTCATTCTTCCATTCATTCCTTGCTTCATTATCCAGTTAGGTTGTATAACAGAAATGACACAAAGCAGTGCTTCCACATCCTCATCCCTTCTCGAGAGTGCATCAACAACAATATTTTACTTTGTTTTTTGTATATGATTTCAAAGTCATAACCCAACATATTTGTGGCCCATTTTTTCTGCTCTTTTGAAGATAATATTTGTTCCAAGAAGTATTTAAGGCTATCATGATATTTTTTACCTTGAAGTTTATTCCCATTAGGTAAGGACATCATTGTTTAAGGGCATGCATTATTGCCAACATTTCCTTCTCATTAAGAGATTGTGTAAATTCTTTCCCTAGATTGGATAACTTTCAGAGGCAATGGGTCTTCCTTCTTTCAAAAGAAACGGGTCTTCCTTCTTGCATTAAAACAACATCAATTCCATTTCTTGAGGCATCACATTCCACAATAAAGGATTTTGTGAAATCTAGTGTAGCTAAGACTAGAGCTTGACACATTGCCTCTTTAAGATGTTTAAAGGCCCTAGTTGATTTTAGAGTCCAAAAAATGCATCTTTCGTCAATAATGTTGTTAGAGGTGCTATTATTTTCCCATAATTCTTAATAAACTTGCGATAATACCTTGTCAACCAGATAATTCCTTGAAGGTGCTTTAAGGTTGTGGGGATTTTTCATTCCTTGATGGATTTAATTTTGTTATGGTCTACCTTAACACCTTCATGAGATACAATATGATATTCCATTTCTTGTACCCTAAAGAAACATTTGGAGTGTTTTGCATACAACTGTTTCTCCTCTGATAGTTTGAGCACCTTGTTAACACTCGGAAAGGCCTAGTCATTGATAATTCTATTTTTGTTGAAATTTTCAGCTCATGGAAATAGTTTACTACAGTGATATTAAAACCCTCCTAGCAATGAAAATCATTAATGTACTTGTAACCCAAAAAAATTTCCTCGACAAAATTGGGGTAATCAAGGGAGAGATCAAAAAAGGGTGGTTCATGTTCATTCAAAGTTACAAAACTATGATAATTTGGTTGACATGTTTGAGGCAATGTAGAAGTCGAGGAGAGTGTGGGTTGTTGGATCCTTGATATTAGGAACAACCACAATAGGAAAACTAGATAACATCAAACTATTGATTTGTATTAGGAAATCAAAACAATTATGTGAAAAATCTTAGCAAAAGGATTAGAAACGCAACAAGAAGTCCTCAACATTGAAGAAGTGTAGCTCCAACTCAAGAAATTTAACTCCAAGGTGTCTCTAATGGCAAAGAAACTAGCTAACTTGAATCTCACTAGTTCTAAGGAGAACACAAAGGCCCTTGAAACTATATAGGTGGATTCTCCTTCTAGCCAAATGTTTATATTATCAATTTTGTTTATATTATGTGGGACAATTATATTGCTTTTTATGTTATCTATAAGTTAAATTTTTACAGTCCCTTTCTAGACTTTATTAGATTATTAAAATTGTACCAATGTGTTACCAATTTTAGACTGATTTCATGGCCCAAAGCCACTTATTTGTGCTACTGGTTTGGTTTCCCTAGTGGTACACTAGTAGACCCAAATTAATAATGTAATGTTTTTATTATCATGCAATACAATATTTGTGTAGCTTAAAAAAAGGTCAATGTCGATAAAATTTATAACCATTTAAAACAAGTGTTGCAAGGAAGCATAGTCCGTGCCACTTAAGTGGATGTTATTTTTTAGAAGAATTGCAACTTGATATGTGAAGTGGAAAAGTTAATTTCCTACTAAGGCATAACGACTTGCATAAATTTTTGGTGGATACTAACCACTACTAAGTTTTCACATTTACACTTTTACTCCTACATGTTAAGTAACTCCCAGTAAGGATAGGGATATTATTTCCATCTTATTCCTATTCATTTTTTAGGCAAATACTTGCTTAAATGATGGTGGGTAGTAACTTATGGTAAATATATTATTTATGTGAGTATGATCTATTTTCAAGGATTTTAATTTCAGGTGGTTTTTCTATGAATATTAACAATGAAAAATCATTTCACTAATATTTAAATATTGTGTAGTATAACGGGGCCCCAATTTTTCTCAGAAAATATTGGAAATTTCAACATGATTTTGATAAAATTTGGCGGTTTTTTTTGGAAATATAGATTACACTTGTCAAGCTTCAATATTTTGGGTGCCTCGAGGATTTTTTATGGTGTTGAATTCATTTCTACCATCAAAAATAGGGTTCAAGCACTCCTACTATCATATTTTTTGGAAAACAAATGGCCGGATTTTGATGGTTTTTGGCCATCTGGGAAATTTTAATGCCTTAGTATACACCACCTTTAAATATCATGGCAGCAGAAGGATGATCTTAATCAAGGATGACTATGAGGTCCAATACATGAGAAGGTAAATATAAATATGAGAAAGTGTAATGTGGTTAACCTGTTCTTAGGAGGAGAAAGCTATGATCATTTTGGTCAATAGCGCCAACTATCTCCATGTTGTAATTTTACAGAAGACATGAACCACAATTTGATCTATTGTTTCCCATGATTGGAAACTAAGGTTGTGAGAGAGAGGTTAATGTCCTTTTGGCCACTAAAATAAGAAAAAATATATTTAGAGTAAATTTTTTCCCATACTCTATTGTAACTTTTCAAAATGCCAATATAGAAATGAATAGTAGTCGTGGTTTTTTTACTAATTTAAGTTTTATTTTGATTTAGGAATATTTTTGCAGATCATGCTTTTCTAACTAGGTGGTTATTGTCCTTAAACCCAATTTCCTCATTTATTTCAAGAATATATATCTCCCAAGGATGCTTACATTGACATCATGGTTGTGCAACTTGAACTTTCATGTAAAATAATATGCTTTCATGTTCCAATATTATTCGCCTTGGTATTTCTCTATTTAAAAGAATAATTTGTTTCAACTAGGGCTTTCAATTTGGTCTTGTGTTATTATGTAAAAATCATATTGCATTGGGTTTGAACCAAGGATGCGATAGGTGAAATCTAATAATGGTGTATATGAAAAAAACTCAATAGCCATACTCATATGTTTTCTACTATTCATCGCGTACATAGAAAGATTCAAATTTTAATCCAAACTGCATAAACATAAGAATTCAAACCATTTGTAAGCATATTGTAACAATATTTACTCTTGTAAAAGCCTAAGTATCCATCGCATCAATTAATTTGGAATTAAATGTATTGAGATGGAGAAAATTCTTGTAAATATCCATGGCATCAAATTATTTGGAACCTAATATTTAATAGTTGTGTTCAATATTTGTTAAAAACATCAAGAAATTTATTTTTAAATCTATGAGAGATGTCACAGATATAATAGATGAAAAGGTGTATGTATGGTGTGGGTCCCAATTCACCCAGGACAACGCTGCTCTTTCCATATCCATTATGACCCAAGAAAATGAAAAGTATTTTCCTTCTAATAAATTTATGTTGATGTTATCCATATGAGCACGTTATGATATATGCATACAAGGAAATATCAAACCCTAAATTCTTCTATCTTTAACCAAGCTAGTTAAAACATCTATTCAACAACCTAAGTGACTATCAAAATTCTTCTATAGAGCTGATAGAATTACAAGCTCTATAGTTGTTGCAATATTCCATATCTCTTGAAGTCACAAACACCATAAGGTTGCAATTCACAATGTACCCAAATGCTTATAGAAAGCAAAACTATGATAAAATGTTGCTTGTTGATGATAAGATTGACAAATTAAACTTCACAAGAAACACTATAAAACATTTTGTACATATATTTCACAATTAATGAAAGAAATGTTAAAATTTGGGTTGCTTGAGGATGAATTTCCCTAAGGGAAATCCAATTTCCCCAAGGAGAAACCATCTTTCCCCAAAGAGAGAATTCAAAATGGATAAAAGAAATATTATTATTAATTTGTTTAGCACTCCTCTCACTAAAATACATTTGTCAATGCTTTTTGAACCAACAAGTGTGGTTCATTGTCAGGACAAGATGAAGAACCATATCATTGCTACAAGTTAAATAGAGAGCAGCTCCATCAACGGCTAGAAAAAACATCTACTATTGACCAAGGAAATGGTTACAATGGACTGGGAAACAACTATAATTGACTTGACCAAGAGATAGGGACAGGAAAATTAATTTGTTAAGTAATTAATCAATTAGTTAGTAGTTAGATCTATTTATTTCTAAAATCCTAATCAATCAATATACTCTATATTATTTTAAAACCATATAAACTATAGGAATTATTCTAGGATATATAATGATCATTAATTATATACCTTAGTTAGTTAGATAATTTACTAATTAAATAAGTTTATTTATTTACTAAATATGTAACTAAATCTGGAGTATTTTATAACTAAAGGCTAAATGAGATTATGTTAATTCTATTATATGTAGCTACTGGGATGAAGTTTCATCATTTTGAATTGCAAGTTTCAAAAATGAAATCAGATATGGATTTCCTTAAGAGATGCAGAGATTCCTCCATCATTCCGGTTTTCACCCAGATTAATCATCGCCTCAATACTCCTAGGAACCATCGTGTCTTTCTGAAGGCCAGCTTAGCATTACTGAGATCTGAGATTTATAGGGTTGGAAGAGTTCTTGATCAGCTTTCGAGGCATATTCTTACCTTACATCTGGAACTTGATAGCATAATTTCTGCTTCCATGTGGTCTAGAGTCGATGCCTGTTCGGCTCTTAAATAACAGCGGATGGAAGATATTTGGAGGTAGAAGTAGTCTTTGAAGTTTCTTAAGTTATTGGATAGGTCATCTTCCTTGAGCAAGCCATCCGAGAGTCGCATACTCGTTAATCTATTATCTTCTCTTAGGTCTTGGGTTAATGGCAATCCTCTTTTGGACTGCTCCCCAACGGATAAAGATATTGGAGTTGTCTAACGAGGCAGAGGAATTGCCCGGACGACCAAAAGTGGCCGGAATCCGGGTAAAAAAATTTCAAAAAATCTTGTAGAGACAGTGTTTGAATCATGTTTTTGATGGTGGAATTGGATTCAACACCATAAAAAAACATCTTCCATCACACGAAACCACTGCTAACTATCATGATCAACCATTATGATACCACATGGTGAATGGACAGTAATGTATGATGGTCGAGATTTTAACATTGTGGGTATCATTTCAACATTCTTCCCAGCATGTTAGAGGGATATCATTGTGTCCATATGGATGCTGATCACTTCCAGTCATGAATGCATGCTGACATCTGTCAACCATGGGCACCCGTAGTGGGGGAATAGCCTTTCAAAATTAATACCTTGGATGTATTCCACTAGATGCAAATTTTATTGCCTCATATACCTATTTTAGAATGAGAACTGTTTAAAATAGGTAAACGAAACCATTAAAAGGAACTTGTTGGAGGATTTGTGATACTAGGATGAGTATTTCCATTGATTGATAATGAGTCAATTCTTTTTACAAAGGATGAGAGCCTTAGTGGTGATAGCGGGGTCATTATTACAATGAATTAAGATTGTGTTTGATGTTTTTAAAATGAATGAGATCTTACATATTGGTTTGCATAGGGTCAAGTTTTTTCAACAAAAGGGGATAGTATCAATCATTATTTATCTCATAAAGATGAGAGTGGGACAAGTCTTGTCAAAGTTTGAGACATAATCTATTTTCCATAGGTTGTTACCATTTATGAATTTTTAGTTGCAAGGAGGTTGGTAATAGATACTCTTCTTGTTCAGTGGAGGGTTTTTTCTATCAAGGTTTGTGAAGGTTCTCATGGATAGAAGAAGGCCATGGTTTCTCAACACTTTTTTGGTGTTGGTGGTGGTAATACAATTTGGTATTCAAGATCCATGCAAAGGGATTCATGAAACATTTATATTCAAAGTGTTTGATGCAATTCATATATGAAAAATATATGCCAATTTAGCTTTCTCTCAACGACACTAACAAGGCACTAGTTTCTAATGCCACAATAATATTTTAGCCATTGATAAACACTTTCTAGGAAAATCATTTATCTATGGGTAACTTCTATTGATTTTGTAGTGGATATCAAGCCCAAATTGGAGCTACCACAAGGAATTCATGTGGCTCAACGTTTTCTCTATGAAGGAAAACAACTTGAGGATCAAAATCCATTCTATATCTATTACATGGTAAATATTCAACTCTCTTTTTGGTGCTATGGTTGTGTGGAGGAATGCCTATTTTTAGGGGTCCTCCGACCTCCAAACCTATGTCTTCTAAAGATGTGGTTAGGAAAAAAATAGTCCACTTTAACTCATTAATCCCCTCTTTTGCTGGTGCACATATAGTGGACAAAGATGAAGAGGAGAAAAGTGGAGATTTGAGCATGAAAGATCCCCCATCTACATTCAATGTTTAAAATCGATGTGGTTTTTTCATATTTAATGGGTATTCACCTACTTCATTGGCTTTGTACCAATGGACCCACTCAACTTCGACAAACATTTGGGAGGTCCTCCATTATTCCAAAGGTTTTTGTATTGGTTAGTTCTATAATCATGATAATCATAAGAAAGTGTTTGAGGAGGGTCCATGTTTTTTGGTAGGAGTAAAACTTTTAATAAACCCTTGGTTTACATAATTTAATTCTAACTCTATGTCAATTATTAGAATGTCAATTTGATTTTTCCTCCCCATTTGACCATTACATTTCTAGTATTTATCAATTTTATATTTAACAGTGGGAATACTTTGGATACCTACATAAAATCATGTCTTGAGAGAGCTATGGTGAGATTGTGCACATAAATCTAGTGTTTATGTTGAGACAAACCTTACTAAATGTCTTTATAAAATTATTCTTGAATTAAAAAACAATAATAATAAATAAATAAAGTCAAGTATTCAATTAGGAGAACATAACAATTTGGTGTTAGATCTATTTACGTACATGATATCTAAAAGATGCTTGTCTCCATGTATAAGATCATCCTTCAAGAAAAAAGAGACCAACTGAACATTAAAAATCCGAAATTTTCTAGAATAATTGGTGTTTGATAATGACTATGATTAGAATGAGGCCATTTAGTAACAAGAAGCACTAAGTGGGGATCCAAAAAAATGACACCAAATGAAAATAAACAAATTCGAAATATTTTGGAATAATTGGTGTTGGATTATGAGTGTGATTAAAATGAGGCAAATTAGCAACAATGAGTACTAATTGGGAATCCCAATCCTTCCTAACAGGATAAAGTAGAAGATTTGAATCTTGAACTTCATTAGTTGACGGAGGTAGTTGTACTTAAAGCCCCTCTAAGTGGAATAAAGAGACTTCATGAAACATGTATATATCTTATTCCAATAAGGAATTGATTCATTACATTGACTCCTCCATAAAATGCGATTTTTCATTTACAATGGAGAAGCTATTATAATCTTTTTTTTTGTTTGAAAAAAAAAAAGCTATTGTAATCTCTTTTTGTTTGAAAAATAAAATAAAAAAATTGGAAACAAGAGTGACTTAACTAAAAGTATGTATAATACTATTTTCCCAAACTTTTTCATTTACTAAATAAAAAATGCCATAAACATATCAATAACTATATCATTAAAATATTTTACAATAAGAAAAAATAAAAAATCATTATTATTATATCTTCTCCTCACATAATAATTGAGCAACTACAATAACAATATTAATTTACCTAAAGCAACACTTTCTAGTGAGTACTTTTTTAATAATTAAAACTTGCCATTAGAGACTTCTTTTTACTTGTTTTTCAATAATTATAAATATTAAAATAAATTTTCCTCATATCAAAACTTTATTTCTAACGTAACACCTTATGTTAATTTCAAATTTCAAACCAATTTAGAATAATGAATGGTTTCCAAATTCAAATGAGTGTACATTCTGGTGGTGGCGGTCCGGAATTCCCACCAGAGGAGCTGCCGGAAACGGTAATTATCATATGCCATGATATGTATGATATCTCTGCAATGTCACATGGGGTGTATTGAATGCTGATCTGTCAATACATGATGATCTGTCAATACAGACGTGTACTTCATTTTTTATGTTTATTTTTTCCTTTTATTATTATTAGCTGTAATATTACTAATTTTTATTCAAATGGGTTATTTCATATTAATTTTTTATTTAAATTTTGTTATTTTATATTAAAATAAAAATAATTTTATATAATTTTATTCAACTGGTTATCTTTTATCGATAATTCATTCAATTAGTTTCATTATATTATATTTTTTTTTTTATATGAGATGTTTTTGTTTTAAGTTATTTCTTAAATAATTTATTTTTGTATTTATTATTTATTTTTTAATTTTTGTTTACCTTGCTGTGGCTTCCAGTGTTCTTATATATAAATAAGTAATAATTTATACATAACTAAAATAAAAATAAATTATTTGAGTGATTAATAAACATTAGTTTATTCTCTATTTATCCTATTATTAGATTAATATATAAATTTCATAATAGAATTATCTAACACATTAAGCTACATATAATAGGATTAACATAATTTCATTTAGCCTTTAGTTACAAAATATTCCAGATTTAGTTACATATTTAGTAAATAAATAAACTTATTTAATTAGTAAACTATCTAACTAACTAAGCTATATAATTAATGATCATTTATATATCCTATAATAATTCCTATAGTTTATATGGTTTTAAAATAATATAGAGTATATTGATTGATTAGGTTTTTAGAAATAAATAGATCTAATAACTAACTAATAGATTAATTACTTAACAAATTAATTTTCTTGTCCCTATCTCTTGGTGAAGTCAATTATAGTTGTTTCGTATTCCATTGTAACCATTTCCTTGGTCATAGTAGTTGTTTTTTCTAGTCATTAATGGAGTTGCTTTGTCTATTTAACTTGTAGCCATGATCTGGTTTTACATCTTGTCCCAACGTGAACCACACTTGTTGGCTCGAAACGCGTTGACAAATGTATTTTGATGTGATTTTTGCCGAAAACTCTCCTCTATAAACTTGATATGGATCATGGAAGCCTAAATGCTATAATTACACTCCTCTCATTATTAATTAACGTGACAAATTATTTGGCAAGCAATTATTAAGATATTTGGTAATATATTTAAGTGAAAATTAAATGAGTTTCTTCCTCAAGTTAGCCCCTAAAATAATCAAATCGACCTACCCAAAGGTCATTTCCCTTAGTCTATAGGAACAACAATAAATTGGAAACTATGCTCCTTCATTTGGCATTCGATTTTGGCTTATCTATGGAAGATTTGAGAGGGTCTAAGGCAAGTTCTGAGGCAGCTCGTTTGGTTATTTTGAGGTAGACCTTTGGTAGCATAATAGAAGGTTGTATCTATGGCGGGAAAAGATTTATATCTGTGGCATCTCTTGGTATCTCTGTGGACCGAGTTAACACAATTTGTTGGACGAATTGGTGGACAATTCTATGCAAGTTTGGATGGTGTTTTGGAGGCTGAAATTTTAGTGTCATGAAGATAGGGATGATAACCTGTGGTACCCTTGTCTTAGAGAGCTAAGATACCAAGAAGGTATTTGGAAAGTATTTCTAATTTTCTCAAGTGATAGCATAGTAAATTATGTGGGTAGAAGTAAGGGTTTCATAGAGTTCTAAATATTGTTTGAATCCCTAGTTAGGGCTCACCTATAGCTATTACAGTGCCCTAATAGAGGGTTGAAATCATAGTGACAAGTGTACAAGACATGGAGTTTAGGGAAGCTGGTAGGTCATCCTAAAAAGGTATGTTTATTGGTTTTCAAGTTAATGAGGTTCAATTTTGAACAATAACGTGTAAGGGCTATTAGTGGTTGAAGAAGAGAGTCCTAGCTCTGTACAATTGGGGAGGAAAAAATGTAGAAGTATGGGTTGTGGATCATGCCCTATATTATTCATTTTGTGGGTTGTGTGAGGGAAAATTGGCATGCTTTAGTTTATTGAGTTGGAATCATCTTCAGTGATGTATGACAGTGACCTTATGACAATTGTAACAATGATATATGGTAGTAATGATTATTCCTACATGACAATGATGTATAATATGTCAAGTGATGTATGATATGAAAGTGATGTATAATATGACAAGTGATGTATGTTATGACAGTGATGTATGTCATGATAGTGACGTATGGCATTAATCTTATGATAGTGTGATATATAACAATAATACTTGATAGTAATATGATGAAAATGACATGTGATCCTCTGGAAGCTTCTCGTATACTATTTGAGATAGTTTCATATGCTACTTGTGATAATGATATGGAGACCTAACAAAGGTCTTGTGGAGGGCTTGATTAATAAGCTTGTCTATTGCCATCTTATGAGGATCTTGCATAATCCAGGTTGGCCCTAAAAGGCCTAATGTGATTGAGGATGAAAAATCATGTCTCATAATAATTGTACTTTGTATCTCAACTGAACATTTCATGAATATATAATAGAAGAACAATAATTGATTATAGGTTTTCCCCCTTCTGGGGTTTTTCCTGGTCTCTAACCAAAATCTTGGTGTCTCTATTGTGTATGCTTTTCTTCCAATGTTCCTTACTTTTCCGTTGCATTTTTTATATTTATATTCTCTCTATATAATTGTTTATGATGATATGGGTGAATTAATGTTGAAAATTGTTTAAAAATGAAATTATATAAAGTATAGATCTATCTAGCCCTAAAATTAACATGGTATTAGGGTTGGGATGAATAAAAGTCATCAAGATCACCCCCTTTTAGACACTTATGATGGATTTCATGATCAAGCAAAGTGAAAGAGATGAAGATGTCAGAGACCTAAAAGAATACTAGGGTTTGGAGGAAACCATAGGGAGCCCTTGTTCTTACAAATAAAGGTTAGGGTTTGACAGAAATCCATATGAGTGGCCTTGGATCTTGGAAAGACCTAGGTTCAATAACATTGGAACCGTAGTATGATTCATAATCTGCATAATATTATGATGTAATCAGTGAGTAGCTATTCATATTGAGAAATCCTAGATGGGCCTCTCTCTCTATAAGAGATAACGTGATGCAGATGCAATGATCATCTTGAACATTGATAATTGAAATTGACCACCAATGAAGGAGAATAAGGATATAGGTGGTGTTCAAAAGGAAGCATTTCTTCTTTTGCAAAGGTGGGATAAAGAGGGAGTTAATAGCTTCCTACAATCCTCATTAAATATAAGTTCTTTCAAGACTTAGTTATTTATTTGTGAAATTGTTCTTGTTTAATTGATTTATCTTTTTATACTTTTGTTTATTCTTCTTGCATGAGTATTTTGCTAACCAAAGGCTTCCTTTCCTGACTTCTCGGAGAATGTGACCAAGAAAAGCACATTCATGTTGAGGGTCATCAAGATGAAGAGTATTGTTGGAGGAGTTAACTCTAAGAGGGAGTTGGTGTAGGAGTATGAAGAAGCCACTCTCATAACTAGAGAAGAAACTTGCATGAAGAAGCTTAAAAATGTAGAGGATTCTATGTAGAGTCTTGCTTCATCATCATGTATTCTTTCTTTCATAATGTTAATTTACTTTTCTATTATTCCTGTTTCTCTTGTTTTGGGGTCAATAGGTACATCATAAGATGTAAGGACCTAGTCCTCAATATCGAGATTAAGGAGGATGTAGAGTCATCCCAAGAAGAAAGTGGTGCTTGAAAATGGATAAGAGCTCAGATACCTAAGGAAGGATTACAGTCTCCTAGATTCATGACTATGTCTAAAGAGGTTATGTAGTCATAAGGAGTAGTCTATGAGATTGAATGAAAAAATTTGATGAGATGTTGGGAGCAATATGTCCTTCATGCGCCCGCATAGGTTTGGTCTCGTGGCCAGCAGACGATCTGCTAAGTCGTTTTGTGCCGCTGTGTAGGTTATGAGTTCAAGTCTTGTCTTAACTGAAGGCCATTCTTGTGGGCTGGGCGGTTCCTCCTAAAGGCTATAGTGGCAACCGGTGGGATGCAACCCCGTGTAACGCGAGTAGATACCACCGCTATTGCTGATTCTGCTAGTCAACAAAAAAAAATATGTCCTTCATGCAAGGATGTAGCAATGTTAGATTCTTTTGCAATATTAAGTTCAACAATGATAAAGAATATGCTCTCAAAGGGTGAGGACTATGATAAAATCCTAGAACTTGTTGCTAGATGCACTAAATGAAGTTGGATTCATCCATGATGTACTTGAGGAAGAAGCATACTTGAAGTTACCTCAGGGATGTGAGGTACATGAGAAGAGTCCCATGATGGCAGATTAAACAAAGCCCCACATAGACTCAATCAATTCCCATAGGCTTCACATGCTTGGAATAATTGACACCTGATGTAGACACCAAACTCTCTTCAAGGTTGAAGGTATGAATTTGATATTTGGTTTCATATATCCTAACAATTTATTTATGACAATATCGGATCATCTCATTTTTCATTGGTAGAGGGAGTTGACCTTTGAGCCCAAGGTGATCCACTTCTTGAGATTAAAAGTGTGATAGAGAGATGATGAGGACTTACTTGTCAAGGGAAGTATACTGTTAGAGACTTGGCATGATGGATTATGTTAGTGTCCTATATTATAGTAGTAAAAAAAAAGTTTAGTCTTTCAAATTTATTTTGGCAAATGTGTGAAGGTTAGGTTATGATATCTTATAGATCAAGCTATTTGTCTTAGTAAAGAATGAAAGAAACTGCGAGGGTTTCGGTTAGGGCACCAGAAACCCTAACCCTCCAGGCCTGAGACTTTCGCGTATCTGTGGTTACCGCGAACCTGTTTTACTGTTGCACCTGTCTCGGCATTCTAGGTCCACCTGTCATTATCAACATGGCATCCGTTACTATCGGCGATGTCATGGAAACGGACGAGGAGGTCGATTACTCTGAAGACCCCCTCCAATATCAGGTCATCTTCGACCGTCCGTCTTTTCTTCCGCCGGTATCTGGTTTCTCGCCGCTACCTCCCTCACATCCCTCCCCGGTTGTCACTATCTCGGCTCCCTCCCCCTCTCATCCACCCGAGGGCTCCCTCCTATCTGACTCCCCTGGTCTCGATCTCCCCCCGCTGTCCCCAGGGACCCTTCATTTCCTGTCCTCCGTTATTCCCCCGTCGCCATCCTTCGACCCTCACCCTCTGTCCTCCTCTTTCCTTACTGCGGCATCAACTAGACCTGCTCTCTCATCGGGGGCTGGGCCTTCTACCCTACGTCCTTCCCCCTCTGGAGTTTTTGAGACCCCCGCTGTTAGGGTCTGTTCATCAAAGACGTCCCCCCTGGAATTCTCCTCGGATCCCCTTGCGGATCACCCATCAGCTCTGCGCTCTGGTAAGAAGAAGAATAGGTGTGTCAAGGCCACTTCTAGGGATATCTCCATTTGGTTCGGCGAGACATCGGCCATAGGGGAAGCAACAAAAATGGCCAATACCATTTTGGTCGGGCATGTTCGTGGACGCACATATTCTGTTACCAGGCTTACCCTCTGGGTAAAAGAGATTTGGGGGGGTGTTCTCAAAGAACTCCCAGAAGTACAGGTCCTCCCCTGCGGATGGTTTGCACTTCATTTTGCCAAGGAGAACTATGCTGATCTGGTTCTGGCCAGATATTGGCACATAGAGATGGCGCCGGTGCTGCTAAAAAGGTGGAGTCCCCTCTTTGATCCTGAGCACGAGCAGATTGGGGCAGGGCCTCTATGGGTTCGGCTCCCCGGCCTACCTCTCCAGTACTGGAATGAAGAGGTTTTCATGTGCATTGGAAATGCTCTGGGTACATACCTAGACCACGATAGATCTTATGTTGAGTCCAGGAGCAGAACTATGGCCCAGATTTTGGTTCATCTAGATACTCAAGACGGTATAGAGGAAAAGATTACCCTCCACTGGGGCAGATATACTCGGATTCAAATCCTCGACTACAAAGGTGTGCCCTTCAGGTGCCGTCGCTGTCACAGGGTGGGACATCTGTTTAAGGAGTGCCCTCTTAACAAAAAACAGGAGGAGGGCCCGGCGACATCCACCACTCCTTCGAGGCCTATTTCACCAGCAACTCATGGTACCCCGGCTTCTGGCGCTCCCTCCAGCTCCCATACACAGGCTCCTGGATCGGCGCAAGGTACCGCTCAACCTCCGATTACCAGAGCTCGGGTGGCCTCCGCATCCACGTCTGCTCCGGGTATATCTCTTTTCCCCTCTTTGTCTAATTGCACTACTGGTATTTTCACTCTCTCTCCTTCATTATCCGTGGCGCATTTCACTATTCCCTCTTCTCCGGTTATTGCCCCCTCCATCCCATCTACTCGCATGGTATCATTGCCTCTCTCATCTCCATCATCATCCGGGGGTGCTTCTCATAAATACAATCTCCGGCCTCGCACTCACTCAAATGGCTCCCACTTAAAGATTGATGGGCTTGGCATCACTCCCCCCAGCCTGATACCATTATTTGCACGGGGTCGAAAATCTCGCCTTACTAAGGCCATCTGAAAAGCGGGTGCTGGGGTTGCCTATGGGCGTCAATCCACTATTGTTGGGGTTCTTAGAGCGATGAACACCCCAGGCAATCTACCCCCATGAAGTGCTTATCCTTCAACTGCAGAGGCTTAGCTAGTGCCTCCAAGAAACTAGCCCTCAAAAGGATGATTACTTCCCTGCCTGTGGACATCATCCTCCTCCAGGAAACTCTAGGTCCTGCGGACTCTATATCGACCGCCCTATCCTCCATTGCTCCAGGTTGGCTCTTTTCGGCTTTGGACTCATCGGGACGTTCGGGGGGTCTTGCTATTGGATACAACCCTGCTTCTATCAAGGCTCTTGGGACTTGGGGGGGGCTTGGTTTCCTGGGACTTGACCTCTTCTCAGCAGATCTGGGCACTAACCTCTAGGTTATTAACATTTATGGTCCTTACCAACAAAGGGAATCATTTTGGAATCGCCTCCTGAGCCTACATATTCTCTCAGCAGAGAATATTATTATTGGAGGAGACCTAAATTTTTCCCTGGGATACAGTGAATCCTGGGGCTCATCTGCACAGATCGACCCAATCGCTGGGTTCATGACTGATCTTCTGGAGCGACGTGACCTAATCAATGTCCCCATGAACAAAATTCTCCCCACCTGGAGGAACAGACGCATCGGGGAAGCAACACTAGCTCGCAAATTGGATAGATTCATTATGAAGGGCACTATGTTTCAACAACTGCACTTATATAAGCAATGGGTAGGATCTGGTGGTATTTCGGACCACTATCCTATCTATCTGGAGCTATCAGGGCCCACCAAAAAGCCAAAAGCTCCCTTCAAATTCAACCATGGATGGTTACAGGACCCCTCCTACATCAAGCCGGTCAAGGAATACTGGACACAGAATCCCATAGATCAGGCGGACTCACTGTCAAAAGGATTTTGCATGAATTTATCCCAGCTAAAGCATATGTAAATTGGATGGGCCAGAGAGAAGAACAAACAGGATAATACTGCCCTCGTGCACATTGAAGCTGAAATCCTCCCCCTCACTGATGAAAGGGGTTTGGGCTTCATTACTACTGCAGACAAAGTACACCTGGTTGAGCTCGAAACAAAAAAACAAAAAATCCTAAGGGAACGGGAGGAAACCATCAGGCTTCGGAGCAGAGCCACATGGCTAAAAGCCGGGGATGAAAACACCAGGTTTTTTCATAACTATGCAAAGGGCAGGAAGGTTAAAAACACCATATGGAGTCTCCCCACTCCTGATGGAGATGTAGCTGACACCTACCCAAAGCTCTCACAGATGGGATCCTCCCATTTCAGGAATCTTTATAAACAGCGCCAGGGCACTTCCATTGCTGAGATCATCAATATTGCGGGTCATTTTCCCATATTTGTTAATGAGGATGAGGCAGATCATCTCTTTGACCCTGTCTCCCCTGAAGAGCTAGAGATTACTATCAAATGGTTCAAAAAAGACCGGAGCCCGGGGCCGGATGGGTGGAAAATTGAATTCTACATTGCATTTTACGATCTTATCAGCAATGATTTACTAAGGGTGATTGAGGAATGCCGCGTGACGGGAACTATGTACAACGCCATCAACTCCACCTTCATCGCCTTGATCCCCAAATCAGATTCTCCGTCCTCCTTTGATGACTACCGACCCATCTCCCTCTGTAATGTGCTATACAACATCATTTCAAAAATCATTGCTAATCGTATCCGCCCTATTCTTTCACGTCATATCGCTCCTCATCAATTTGCTTTCCTTGAACACCGACAGATCCATGAAGCTGTTGGAGCAGCTCAGGAAGCTCTTCATTCTATCTGGACCAAACACCTGAAGGAAATCATCCTCAAGATTGACTTAGCAAAAGCTTTCGATCGCGTCAGTTGGATCTATCTCAAAATGATCCTTATTCATCTCGGCTTCCCCCAAAATTTCATTTCCTGGATTATGGCCTGCATCACCACCCCGACCTTCAGTGTCCTAATAAATGGCTCAACTTCCCAGTTTTTTCATTTAGAGCGCGGTCTGAGGCAGGGTTTCCCCCTATCTCCCCTCCTTTTCTTGATTGTCATGGATGCCTTGAGTCGGCTTATCGACTCAACAAAAAGAAATGGGGATTTCAATGACCTCAGGATCACTGATGAATGTTCCCTTACCCATCTTCTCTTTGTGGATGATGTTATGATCTTCCTGGATGGCAGCATCAGAGATTCAAGGTCTTTCTCAAACATCATCAATCTTTTCTCCTCAGCCACTGGTATGCTTGCAAACCACTCCAAGTGATCTATCATCTTATCCAGAACCTCCATCCATGAATCTCTCCTTGCACAACAGTGCTTTCCATACTCCATCCATCCACTTGATCATGGTCTAAAATACTTGGGTTTTAGACTAAAACCTGTCAGCTCAAAGATCACTGAATGGATCTGGCTAGTGGCAAAACTGGAGAAGTTACTCAACATATGGAGCCACCGATATCTCTCCAGAGAAGGCAGGCTTGTATTGGTAAAAGTTGTGTTGGAGGCGACCCCGGTATACTGGATGGCATTAGCCTGGATTCCAAGAAGTATTCTGGCTAGACTTCAACAAATCTGCAACAGGTACCTTTGGAATGGGAATCAAGAAAAGCGCATTTTTGCTTGGGTTGGTTGGAAGAATATTGCCACCCCTAAAAAATGGGGAGGATGGGGGCTAAAAGATCTCCCCTCTTTTGCACAAGCACTTGCTGCCAAGATGGGGTGGACTCTTCTTACTGGTAACAACCTATGGACTTGCATCTCATACCACAAATACATCTGGCCGCACAATATACTGGATTGGGTTCGCCTCCCCACCTGGCCAAAAACAGGGATATATTATGTTTGGAAGGCTCTCCTAAACTCTCTGCCTCTCATCAGGGATAACCTGGTTTGGAGGGTCAACGATGGATCTCTAGCTCGTATCGGCATGGACCCTTGGCCGGGCTGTGGAGGTAGACATATTTTACCAGATGATCTCATTCAGCATCTTCACTCACAAGCGATAAGAGTTATGGTAGACATTGCTGATCCTCAAAAATCTTCTATATTTGATCAGTGCTGGAAATCAACTCACCAAATTAATCTGCCACCTGTTTGGCATCAGGATTGGATGGATTACATCACTGCTTTATCGGAAGCTCATATTAGGATCAAACAGGGACCAGATGAACTTATGTGGCATCTCTCTGGAAATGGTATATACTCCCCTAAGTCGGGTTACCTTGCTCTGATATCGCACAAAATCCTGGACGCGATCTCTTTTTGGTGGCAGACTGTTTGGAAGCTCACAGCTCCTCCTAGGCAGAAACTATTTTTTTGGTGCATTCTAAAAGGAGTTGTTCCTACGGGGGATTATCTTATGCACCGTGCAGTACACGGGCCGACCTGGTGTACCTTTTGCAAAGAAACATCTGAATCCTGTATCCATCTATTCCTACTCTGTCCAGCCATATCCGCAATCTGGCAGGCCATATCATTTTCGATCCTATTCACAGGTAAATGGGAGGGTCACAATATTAATCGTGCATGGGAATCCTGGTTTCATAACTACAAACTTTCAAAACTCCAAAGTTTGCCTGCCATAACATGTCGGTACATATGGTTAGCTCGAAACCGGATGATTTTTGACGATAAACTGCCCAACTGGCCGCATATTATCTCCCTCATTACTGCTGCATATAATTCGCTGCCTGACCCGCCTCAGACTAGGAATATAAGTCCGTGCGACCCTCCAGCCATTGACCATAGCACTCCTTGGGCCTTCTTTGATGGGTCGGCACAACAGCAAGGATGTGGGGGAGGTTTTCTTCTCTACAATTTTGCTGAGATCATCTCTCTTCGTCATCTCTTGCATTTTGCATTGGGGCACAATTGCTTGCATATACATATTTTTGGCGACTCAAAGATTATCATTGATTGGTTCAACAATACAAAAGAATGCCACACACACACCCTCAGAAATATTTTGGAGGAAATTAATATACTGAAGGCTCAATTTATTGACATCTCTTGTCAACACATCTACAGGGAACACAACAGCAACACTGATAAACTTTCCAAGGAGGCCACGTCACTTCCTAGAGGTGAGTGGTTGATACAGGAGCAGCGAGGCGCAGATTACTACCAGTACTATCATAGACCATATAATGATGCACACTACCATAGAGCGGTCAGCCCCTGAGATATAATTATAGCTTTTTGATATTTTTTTAACAATGTACATAGCTTCTGAACAAGATCATACAGGATGCCCTGCGCGGCAATATGTTTTTTATTTTCATACATATTACAGATTGTTATATAAGGAACATCCTACGAGATGATTCATTTTTTATTATCTTTTGAACTAGATATAACAGATATACATCTCTCCACATGTTGGAGAAGAACATACTACATATGCAAAAGCATCTACAACATGTAATTTTTCCATTTTTAATGAAAAATTACGATTTTTCCAGTGGAAAAAAAAGAAGTAAAGAATGAAAGATTTCATTTTTGATGTAATTATGTCAGAGCGTGTGAAATATGATGTAAATATAGTTTATGATTGCCTAAAGGTTGTGTTAAGTGAGTATAGGGTCATGTCCCATAAAAAAATCATGAGTGGGGTCATAGTGAGTCTTGTCTTCTCATCATTGTTACAAATTATGGCATTGTTTCTGGGGATTGCAAGGCTTTGAAAATTCCCTAGAAAAATCTATTATTAGAGAAAAATCTAGTTCCTAAGGGTGAAAGTGAACTAGACACTAAGAGGTTGAATATTTACCCAATTGTTAGTGATTCTGAAACCAACTGCAATCGATTTCTCTAGGAAATATGGCTTCAAGAAGAGTACACACTTGGCATCATCCAAATCTTAATCCACCTGAGATATTGAATAGTCCAAAGAAGTTATTTAGAGATAAGAAGCCTACAAAGGAAACATACATCAATGTCATAGAAATATCCTTGTCCCTACCTGAAAGAGTCGAATCAGTGGACCACACTCAATTTGATTTGGAGTTTGAAGAAATCCTATTTAGATCTAAATCAGAGAAAAATCTCATAGAAAAAAATTTCGATCAAGAAAAGTTACAATCCTCTATTCCTTTTAAAAAAGAAAGTGTATTAGAAGAAGACAAGGATATTTGGACATAGTTTCATAAATTAAAACATCCTGTCTATCAACTGCAAGAAGTTGCTTCTAAGCCCTCCAAATTTCAGCATTTTGCCCCAACATTTTCTGCTCCATTGAATATTCCATTGAGTTCTTCTCCTGTTGTTTCGGTTGTTCTTACCCCTCCATCCTCATCAATTGTTCAAACAACAGTCTCCTTACCTTCCTCATCGTCATTTCAAATCCCAAAAGTTGGTACATGTCCATCTCATATAGTCATGGTTTCCCATTATGCTCCAGTAAATCTACAAGGTCCACTACATGATTTTCCAAAAAATTATTGTTAGAGATTGCCTCAGTTCAATGGTACTGTTATCACCCCAAGAAACTCACCTAGGTTGTATATCAGTGATGCTCGGGAACATTACAAACTCAACCAAATGTTGGATAAAATGATGGATGAATGCAACAAATGCTACATATTCAAGACAGATAACCACTCCTACTATGCTTAACCCCAAACATGGGTGAACACCCCCAGACTACAAGGATTTTAACCACCAATTACTCACAGTTTTTAGAGAAAATGTGAAGATGGAGAAGACTGATCACACCAACAGATGCACATGACTCTGTGATGGCCAGCTGCAACCAGTTAAAGGCATGTAAATCTATTCTCTAATGCACAGACAAGATGGCAACTCTCTGACATTAAACAAATAGAAACCTGCAAGAAAATTCAATGAAACTAACTAGATTCTAACACAGAGGTGGGATGATAGCCCTCTAATGTTAAACATCAGCAGCACATGACAAATGCTTGACAGGCACAGCCTGGAACATAGAAGAAGTGAAAAATGAGAAATTGACAGCAAAAGAAGCTTGCATTAGTCGGAAATGAAGACCAGAAGCTGCAGGTTACATAGTAGTTATAGTCTCCAGGAGTTGAAGCTTACAAAAAAATAACACTCATCAACCTATTACATCACTTTTCTGAGTATATATAGAATTTGTTTACAAAATATCTCTTCTAGGCTATGCGTGGAGGTATCTTAATGGATCACCAACCACATTTACAGTTAGATATGGGTCCTCTGCTACATTTTGACTGTTTTAAACAAACAAAATGGCTCTTTTGTACTTTAGTGTCCTTCCTGAACAATTGAAATATTATCCTCATAATTTTTAATAACTGCTACTGTTATTGGACTGCTCGAGGAATATTTTCCTCGTCCTTGGCCGTATTGTCTTTGAATGCAGGTAGCCGAAGAATTAATGTGCACACTGTTGCATTATCACCCTTCTTTGCGTGCATGAGCCGAGCCAAAAACAATGAAAAACGCCTTGGAAAGGGATGAAGAACTGAGATGAAACACTGACCGTCGGATGGCAAAAGGGACGGCCAAGATCTGCTATCGGGAGGCAATGGGAAGGCACAAAGGCGCAACTTGAAAATGAGCCGTTAGATTAAAGAAATGGACGGTGGAGATTCGATCTGAGAGACCAACAGGGGCAAACAGGAATGGAGGGACGAGGGCCTTTGGATCGCAGGCGGCAGATCTAACGATTGACGAGAGCAGAAGGAGCACGACAATTAACGGGTAGGGAGTCGTACTGGAAGGGCGGTAAACGGTTTCCCCGCACCGCTTTCGGGCAATAGCGATAAACGTACAGAGGGGGAGCGACGCAATAAAACTAAGACACGTGGCTTGAGGGTCCGTCGGGAAACAACTTTCCTCGCGGGCTATTAGATGTGAGGGTTCACGGAGCGGGGGGAAGCATACACCGTCAGATGATAAGGCAGGCGCGATCGGACGGTCGGGGTAATAAATATGCGTTCCGGGGTTGATGTGATGGATAATGGTCTCGGAGGGTAATGATTTTTATTAAATGCGCGGTTATACAATGCAAGGTTATAAGGTTTCGCTTTGTGCCTGGGACTATGGGAAATAGAATTATAACGAGGTTTACAAGGAAAAATAGAGAAAAATGGCAATAACGGGGTTAAGGGAGAGTAGGGAAAATTAAAGGGAAGGAGGAAAGCGACAAATAAGAACCCTTTGTGAGCACAACCAACATGGCCGGACCTGTTCTTTGACCATAAAATATTAAATCATGTAGCGGCGCTAACACTGGCTCTTTCTAGGGATGAAATCCTCCCTGTGAGGTCTCAAGAACCTGCAGACCAATGCCTTCTTGAATAAAACCAATTATCAAAATTCCTAGTGTTCCATTGGGCATGGAGTCCAACTGCAACTATACTAAAGCTGAATAAAACGCAATATTTACAACTTTTAAGGCCCAAAGCCCCTAAAACACATAAATCTTCAGAAAACGCCCATTGACTAGGCCATCAAAAACTGCTTCTCCTCCCATACTTTTCAGTATGAATGTGTTGTTCCCTTGAATCTGTGAAATAATGAAAGGGTCTGTCCAGAAAGCATTAAACTTCCCATGATTTCCTTTCTTTTCCTTCAGTGCATCCCATTTCAAAACCAAATCACCAATCTGAAAATTATTTGTTTTTGCCTTCTTGTCAAAGACTTCCTTGATCTTTTTTTGATGTGCTGCAGCTTTTTCAACCAACTGTTCTCTAATCTGATGCAACTCTCCTAAATCAGTGATCCTATTTTCCATTTCTTCTTCTTCATCCTGCTCTATTTGAAGGAACTTTGCCACAGGGAGGGTAAGCTGAATCGGAAATATAACCTCTGTGCCATACACCAGCTCGAATGGAGAACTCCCTATGGATCTTTTGATGGTCACTCTGTCAGCCCAAAGTGCATACTTGAGCTTTCAATCCCAATTCTTTTTATTGTCCTCTAACATATTTTTAATTATCCTGTTCAGACTTTTATTAGAGGATTCTGCTAGACCATTTCCTTGAGTATAATATGAGGTGGAATGAATCAATTTGATGCCCATTTAATCACACATTTCCACCAACTCTTTGGCCCTGAAGGCTGCTGCATTATCTGTGATTAATTTATGTGGGCAACCAAACCTGGTGATAATATTGTCTGTCAAAAACTTCATGACCACATTATGATCAGCCTTCTTGGTGGGGATTGCTTCAATCCACTTAGTGAAATAATCATTGGCTACTAATATCCATCTGTGTTGGCCACTGGAATGAGGATTGATTTCTCCGATGAAATCCAAGCCCCACTGCTGAAAAGGTCCTCTTACTTGTATGGGTTTTAGGGGAAGGGACTTCAACTGTTGCTTTCCTTCAAATCTTTGGCACCTGTCACAAGATTTAACAAAAACAAATACATCAAAAAATAAAGTGGGCCAATAGTACCTAGCTCTGAGAATTTTATGGGCTGTAGTTTTCCAATAATCATGCCCTCCACACATGCTGCTATGAAATTGTTGCATCACTTCTATTAACTGTTCTTTGTCCAGACACCTTAAAAATATTCCAGATGGATCCCTCCAGTAGAGCAGATTTTCCATGATGCAATATTTTGCTGCTCTAAGTTTCAAAGTTCTGGCTTGACTTGTACTTAAACCTGAAGGGATTTCTAGCTTCAACAAGAAATTAATTGTTTCAACATACCGATTACATGAAGCTAGATTCTCGGCCACTGACCGTTTTCTCTCTGTTTTAGCTATTTCCTCTTCTTCTACTTGACCATTTTCTGCAATTGTGCATAGGAAATCAATGTCTAAGTACCTGCAATTTTCTTCAGCCAATAATTTGGAAAGACCTTGACCTTTGATAAGCTTGGTGGGCCTCAGCTCTATATTAAATTCTATCATTTTAGCAATCCATTTTTCCCTCCTTCCATCAGCATCAGGTTGGGTTAGAACATCTTTTATTGCAGCACATGGTACATATGCAACTATCTTGGAATGCAAAATATAAACTCTGAAAGCCTTCAAATATTGATAAGAGCATATGCCTGTTTCTCCATAATATCATACCTCAGCTCGACATCCCTCAATGTTTTGCTGAAAAATGCCACTGGATGCTCTGAACCTTCTTCGTCTACCTGCAATAAAACAACTGCAAGGGAGTCTTCAGAAGCAAATGAGAATATATGGAACTCCTTGCTGTAATTTGGACTTATTAATGTGGGAGCTTCCATAATGGATTTCTTGATGGAATCGAATGATTTTCTTACTGCATCAGTCCATCTTACCTCTGACCCTTTTCTTAACATGGAGGTAATATGCTTCACTAATTCTGCAAAATTCAGCATAAACCTCCTTACAAAATTTATTTTGCCCAGAAAAGATTGAACATCCTTCTTTGATCTAGGGACAGTCAAAGCTTGAATTGCTTTGACTCTTTCTGGGTCAATTTGAACACCTGCAGCAGACACAACATGTCCTAACAGCTTGCCTTCATTTAAAGCAAATTTAGATTTTTTGGGATTGACTGAAATTCCAAACCTCCTGCACTTTAGAAACACTTTTTTCAAATGCTGCAAATGATTTTGATGACTGCTGGAGTAAACTGTTATATCATCAAGGTAGATAAGCACAAATTTGTCTTTCTCTCCCACGAATGCTATATCCATAGCTCTCTGAAAGGTGGCTCCAACATTCATCAATCTAAATGGAATTTTTACATACATGAAAGTGCCCCAAGGAGTGGTAAATGCAGTCTTTTCTTGATCATTTGGATGCACAACAATCTGATTAAAGCCTGAAAAAGCATCCAAGAAAGACATTACTTTGGCTCCTGAGACCTTTTGCAGCAAATGCTCCATCTTTGGTAGAGGATAATTGTCTTTCATGGAGCATTTGTTTAAATTCGTGAAATCAACACATAGTCTGATTTATCCACTCTTCTTCCTCACCACCACTAGATTGGCTACCCATTTTGAATATCTGAGAGGGACTATGATTTTGGAAGCTAGCAATTTTTTAATCTCTTTTTCAATTAGTGGAAGAAGCATGGGATTTATTGGTATCATCTTCTATTTGAAAGGAATAGTGTCTTTCTCAAGAGGAATTTTGTACTGAATTATGTTCTTATCATATGTTTTCAGATCATCATACTCCCAGGAAAACACATCAGCAAACTGCTTCATTAAATTGCAGTATTCAACACTTCGGTCAGCAAATAGATGTGATGACAGATTTATATATCTAAGTTGACCCGGACTTCCTATATCATGCTTACAGACTGCAGATCGATCTTCTTTTTGGGCAACCTTGTAAGGCACATCATTCTGGTCAAACAATCTTTCAAGAGGAATTAGACCCTTCGGAATATAGTTACTAGGAAGCTGGACTATATTATCATTACCGATTTTATTTCTAAGCTAGGACTGGGGTTTCTCTTCCAAGGCTTCATTTTCTTGGTCAATTTGCATTTCAGAAAACTCATCAATAACTTGCAAGAACCTATTTATCTCATCGTCATCATTAAAAACTTTCCAATGGTGGACATTATCAGGCAAGGATGGTCTATACTTCATTTGGACTTCATACACTAGTCTGGGAGGCATGGGAGGAATGAATAGACTAGCAGAAATAGCAAGGTAATCAACAAGCTGATTTTGGGCTCTAGGAATATATGAAATACAGAAATAATCAAAAGTATCTCTAATTCTCCATACCTCATCTCTGTATGCTCTCAGCCTTGGGTGCTTTGCCTGAAATGATTTATTTACCTGCTGAATGATCAAATCAACATCTCCAAACACCTTTAAATTCTTGATACCTCTTTCCTTTGCTGCGTTAAGGCTGACTAACAAAGCCTCATACTCTGCTATATTATTTGTCACTTGAAAAACCAGCTTGAAATACAGTTGAATGCTTTCTTGTTGTGGAGATACTAGCACCACCCCTGCTCCTGCAGTCTCCCTGGAACATGCTCCATCAAAGAACATCTCCCAAACCTAACTTCCTTGCTCTTCCTTGGCCTAAATTGTTTGTTTCCTGATCTACATCGAGGCCTTATGAGATTCTTCTATTTGGAGTATACACACTCCAAAATCATTGTCCACTGCATAAATGGGATGATTTGTAGGATTATTTTCATCACTGGTGATGTATGCCAACTATGATTCTCTGTACAATCTCCTGCTTTCTCCTCCAAAAACTGGGACAGTAGCATAAGATAAATCATTTTGTAGTGTCCCACTTAGTCTCTTAATCCACCCTCTAGACAGCAGCATAACAAACTTAGGAGGGACATATGCTACCACAATATCCATTACCATACTCTTCATGGGCAGTTGGGTTAGGGTAATGGCCAGATATTTAATCAATCTAAGACATCTCACTTTCCTTGAATCAAAAGAAAATAAATCATGATAGGGTCTAGTGATATCAAGGCCCAACTCTTCCATGAAAACTTTAGGCATTAGATTGTGGCTGGCCCCTGTGTCTAGCAGGTAGTTGTGGAGGATTTTGTCATGTATGGTCAATGATACATAAAAAGATGGAGAATTATTATCAGCAGTTTCAATCATGGGACTAAGCACAATGGTAGGCTTGTCATCTTGCAAATTGATAGAGTCCATGGAGGTTTGTTTGGTTTCTAGCTCAAGGGCCTCAAGAATAGGCTTCCTAAATTTCTCACTCTTCACCAACTCAACCAAAGGCACATATATTTTCAGTTTCTAAACTTCTGATTCAAAGATGAAAGAAGAAGGTGACTTATCATAACTCTTGATCTCTTGAACTGGAGCTTTGAGGATGACTGGATTAGTTGCTGGTCTTCTCTGCTTGATATTCTGTGGTTCTATTTGAACAACAACTCTTTGTGTAGGATTCTCCTTGACATTTTTTGCATTGGACCTCAGGTTATATCTCTGCTGCTGTTCAGTTTGTAGAACAACTCCTCTGTCCCACTCCTGACTGTTTGGTTCTTGCAATAATGATTGTTCATACTCAGCCAATGTAAAAAAGGCAGCACTACCTTTATCTTCCATGCAGTGAATTTCATCCTCATTTTCTTCAAATTGTTCCTCCTCCATGACTACATTTTGGAAGGGAGCTTTAACTTTCTGATCTTATTTTGATTGTTCACCCCTCTGCATTATTTGTAACTTCTCATTTTCTCTTCTGAATGGATTGGGGTTTCTTGGAGAAAATGTGCTCCGCTGCCTTGTTTTCCCTTAATTCTGCTCAATCTTCAGCTTAGATATTTCTGCTGCCAATGACTCTATCATCTTAGTAATTTTATCTAATTTAGGCTCTGAAGATGATACAGAAGAAGTGGATACTTGATTTCTCTGTATCCTTCTATTAGCTTGGCTCTTTAGCTTCTTTGTAGCCATGACATTAGATTCTACTTCTAGTGCTGCCTCCTGCATGTCTGCCAGCGTAGCACATCTCCTTTCTCTAAATAATAGATAGAAATCAGAGTCAAAAGCATTGGCATAAGTGAGTTTGGTAGGGGTGGGGGTAGGCTTTACTTCAGCTGGTATTTTACTGTACATTCTATTAAATCTTTTATTAAAATCAGGCAAAGATTCCCCATTTTCTCTTTTAAGGTTAGCAAACTCAGTATGATAATACAACAAATCCTTTTTATCTCCCCAATGTTTCAAAAATGCATCATCTAATGCTTCAATATCTGGAATAGATCTAGGGGTCAATTCTCTAAACCACTTTCTGGCCTCTCCATCAAGGCTCTGGACAAAAACTCTCATCCACACATCGTTTTCACTTATATCTAAGTTATCAACATAACTGTAAAAAGCTTCAAGGTGTTCTTCTGCTGTTACTTCCTCTGTACCAGTGAATTTAGGCATATATTTATGATATTCTCCCACGGGCATAGGACTTAAAGGCACAGGAAACACCAATGGTCCATATTTGGCAACTACAATTCTTTCCATCCTTGTGGGTGCTTGTTGTCCTGCCATGATTGGAATATTTGGAAGAATACTAGCAGATTGAATGGTAGGGAGTAATGAGATGGATGGGAGAGAAACAGGGATGTTTTGGACTAAATGGGAAGCTTTCTTTGGATTGAGATTCAAAGGGGAACTAACTGTACAAGGGGCTGAACTAATCTCTAAAAGTTTTTCTTTATTATCAGTGTTGATTTCTAAATCTTCAAACTATAAATCTTCAGCAATAACTTTATCTTTCAGAGATGAATTAGATTTCTTAGGCCTACCTGATTTTGATGCCCCTTTCTGTGAAGCTTTATTTGATTTAGCAGTCCTCTCAGGTTCAGGCACTGGTTCAGCTGGCAGCTTCTGAGGATTTCTTCGAGTGTGTCTCACAAACTGAGCCAGAACTTCAAAGTGGAGTCACCAAAGGATGGTCTTCCTCCAATGGAGTCGCTAGATAGATGATTACAACCAGAAACTGTGTTCAAACCTTGTCTATCATCAAAGCTTGAAGTTGTGTTGTTCTCCCAGGGAAACTGAGCTTCGAATCTCCTCTCCCCGGTAATGGCGCCAATTAATGTTATCACCCCAAGAAACTCACCTAGGTTGTATATCAGTGATGCTTTGGAACATTACAAACTCAACCAAATGTTGGATAAAATGATGGATGAATGAAACAAATGATGCATATTCAAGCCAGATAACCACTCCTACTATGCTTAACCCCAGACATGGGTGAACACCCCCAGACTACAAGGATTTTAACCACCAATTACTCATAGTTTTTAGAGAAAATGTGAAGATGGAGAAGACTGATCACACCAATAGATGCACAGGACTCTGTGATGGCCAGCTGCAACCAGTTAAAGGATTGTAAATCTATTCTCTAATGCACAGACATGATGACAACTCTCTGACATTAAAAAAATAGAAACCTGCAAGTAAATTCAATGAAACTAACTAGATTCTAACACAGAGGTGGGATGACAACCCCTCTAATGTTAAACATCAGCAACACATGAAAAATACATGACAGGAACAACCTGGAACATAGAAGAAGTTAAAAATGAGCAATTGAAAACAAAAGAGGCTTGTATTAGTCAGAAATGAAGGCTAGAAGCTGCAGGTTACATAGTAGTTACAGTCTCCAGAAGTTGAAGCTTACAACAAAAATAACACTCATCAACCTATTACATCACTTTTCTGAGTATATATAGAATTTGTTTACAAAATATCTCTTCTAGGCTATGCCTGGAGGTATCTTAGTGGATCACCAATCAAATTTACAGTTAGATATGGGTCCTCTGCTACATTCTGACTATTTTAAACAAACAAAATGTCTCTTTTGTACTTTAGTGTCCTTCTTGAATAGCTGAAATATTATCCTCATAATTTTTAATAATTTCTACTGTTATTGAACTGCTCGAGGAACATTTTCCTCGTCCTTGGCCATATTGTCTTTAAATGCAAGTAGCTGAAGAATTAATGTGCACACTGCTGCATTATTACCCCTTCTTTGCGTGCATGAGCCGAGTCGAAAACACTGAAAAATGCCTTGGAAAGGGACGAAGAATTGAGATGAAACACTAACCGTCGGATGGCAAAAGGGACGGCCAAGATCTGGTATCGGGAGGCAATGGGAAGGCACAAAGGCACAACTTGAACATGAGCCATTAGATTAAATAAATGGACGACGGAGATTTGATCTGAGAGACCAATGGGGGCAAACAGGAATGGAGGGATGAGGGCCATTGGATCACAGGCGGCAGATCCAACGATTGACGAGAGCGAAAGGAGCACGACAATTAATAGGCGGGGAGTCGTACTGGAAGGGAGGTAAACGGTTTCCCCGGACCACTTTCAGGCAATAGCGATAAACGTACAGAGGGGGCGCGACGCAATAAAACTAAGACACGTGGCTTGAGGGTCCGTCGGGAAACAACTTTCCCCGCGGGCTATCAGAAACGCAGCTTCACGGAGCGGGGGGAAGCGTACACCGTCAGATGATAAGTCAGGCGCGATCGGATGGTCGGGGTAATAAATATGCGCTCTGAGGTTGATGTGACAGATAACGGTCTCAGATGGTAATGATTTTTATTATATGCGCGGTTATATAATGCAAGTTTATAAGGTTTCGCTTTGCGCCCGAGACTAAGGGAAATAGAATTATAACGAGGTTTATAAGGAAAAATAGAGAAAAATGGAAATAACGGGGTTAAGGGAGAGTAGGGAAAATGAAAGGGAAGGAGGAAAGCGACAAATAAGAACACTTTCTGAGCACAACCAACATGGCCGGACCTGTTCTTTGACCATCAAATATTAAAGCATGTAGTAGCGCTAACAGGTACATGAGTTATTACAGCACAAAAACACCTTGACAAGTTGAATGATCTCATAGACCTAAAAGAGGTAGACCATGAGGATGCTAAATTGAACCTTTTTTATAAGATTTTTTGGGAGAGGTCAAGAAATGGCTTAAAAGTATGCCAGTTGCAAGTATTTCCAATTTCCAACAGCTTGAACAAAGTTTCCTTGCCATATGGAAGTAAAAAAGAACCCTCTGCAGATATTTTTTGAGTATGACAACTTGAAGAGACCTCAAGGAGAATCAGTGTAGGATTTTTTAACAATAGTTAATAAAGTATATAATTCAATATAGATTGAAATAAAACCCCCTCCAGGGTTGGCTTTGCTTCATTACCTAGATGGTTTTGATGTCAAGCTTGCCTATCAGCTTAGAGAAAGGAACTCAGCCACTTTGGAGGATATGGAGAAAAATGTTGTTGCAATGGAAGCAAATATATTGAACAAAAAGGTCAAAATGATAGCTAATAAAAGAGGAGTTAAAGATGAGGCTTCATCTTCATCAGATAGCAAGTTGGATGTCATGGTGAAAACAATGGAAAAGTTGGTCAAAAGATTGACTTTAGAGAAAAAAATTGTTGGTAGAGAACAACAGAACCATCCCCAAGTAAGAAATCCAAATTTTCGGAGGCCTCAAGTTCAAATAAAGAAAAGGGAATAGAGAAATCCAGGAGTTCAACAGCTAATCAGACCCCCTTTCTAAGAGAATTTTGCAGAGGATGAAGAGACTTCATAAGATTAAAAATAGATTCATTATTTTGGTGAAGAAGGGGACAATATATTTTTGACAAAATAAGAACAAGACCTTCCTTCAGCCATAGGAAGATATCATGCATATGGAATCAGAACATTACAACATGGGTATCAAAATGAAATCATGGAGGTACAAAGATAGTATAACTTGAGAACCATAAAAGTTATAGTAAATCCTCCAAAAGAGATTCTTGAAAAGAGAGACAAGACCATCAAAGAGGTAGAGAAAGGTCAATCTTCTTTTAGTTTACAAAATGAAATATCTAAAATCAAAATACCTATTCCACTTAACTAATCAAGAATGAGACATACAAATGTCAAATTGTTAAAGCACTAAGGATATGAGATGTTTCAGACACTGTTAACTTGAATGATGATCATCTCGAACTTCTGTTTGGTCCAGAAGTTGGTGGATATTCTCAAGATGTAGATGTCCCACCTTTCTATGTCAGTTTGAATGTACATCATTTGATTCTACATAATGCAATGTTAGACTCAGGTGCATTAAATAACTTAATGCCAAAGGTTATGGATAAGCTTGGTTTGGACATAACAAGGCCATATAAAGATATATTTTCCTTTGATCCAAGTAAGGTGAAATGTTTGGGTTTAATTAAGGATTCTGTTCCCTCTCACTCAAATTCTAGCAAAACTCCTAGTGATGGATATACTTTTTGTCAATATTCCTCCAATGTTTGGTATGTTTTTATCAAGGTCATGGTCTAAAAAATTGAAGGGTACTTTATAGATGGACATGTCATATGCCACAATTTCTATTTTTTGACATCTAAGGAGATTGTATAGAGAAACCTTGATGAAGTACATGGTAATTGGCATGGAAAGGCCTAATAACCATCATATTTATTCATTTCATTATGATATGGATTCTTTCATATTATATAATGATTTGTGTTTCGAGGAAGATAGTCAAAATAGTTCCTAGTTTTTAGAGAAGTTGTTCTATATTCGCTGCAGAAGGTAGAAACATAAATCCTTTTAGGGCATTCGGTTCCTAGAGGTAGGAACAAATTGTTTTTGATCCATTTATGATGTAACTTTGATGAATATACAGTTGGTCAGGGTTAGGAGAAGAAACAATGTGCATTGTATTTTTTTGATATTTTCCTAGTGAATGAAAAAGACTGAGGTGTGACTTTACATGGATTCCTATGTCAGTTCCTTATGGTGATGTGATTTCTTATGTTGTAAGTTTTCTCTCTTGTCATTTCCATGTTTGAATGTATGTCTTCATGTTTGGTTAAACAATGATTTATCTTAGAACTCACTGTCAAAGTGCTTTGATATAGTTTGCTAAACAGTTAATGTTTTCTTCCTAAAGGGAATTTAGAATTCATTCTTCAGTTAGATGTTCTATATGTCATTTTCACCATTCCTATGCTCACCCTTCTACATCGAATTAAATTGAAAACACTAGTTGTTGGGTTGTGTTATGCTCTCGCATTGTTTATTCTCTATCTTTAGAATTCATATGTAGGTAATTTCTGTACGGGGTTAAAAACTACATTTGGTATCGGAGTTGTTTTGACTTCAAGGGGAAGTTGTTGAGGGGTTTTGCTTAGGCCTATGGTAGACCCTGTTTAGTGGGAGATATACGGGATCGATTCTAGTGGTGAAAGAAGATGGCTAGCAGTGGAAAGATAGAGATCGAGAAATTTAATGGTCAGAGTTTTGAGTTGTGGAAACTCAAGATGGAGGATCTATTGGTGGATAAAGATCAGTGGATTGCGGTAGATATGGTTACTAAACCAATTGGAGTGTCTGATGAAGAATGGAAGAAGTTGGATCAGAAGGCTAAGAACACAATACAATTATGTGTCTCAGATTCAGTATTGCTGAACGTATCAGGGGAAGCTACAATGAAGGATTTGTGGGATAAGTTAGGGACTTTGTACCAATCTAAGTCTTTGGTGAATAAACTATTCCTGTGGAAAAAGCTGTATAACCTAAGGATGAAAGATGGAGACTTAGTGAAAGTTGTATTAACGCATTTAATACTATGGTAAGTCAATTATTATCTATAGATATTAAAATTTCAGATGAAGATAAGTGCATCAGTTTGTTGTGTTCTCTACCATATTCGAGGGATAGTCTGGTTATTGCAATAGGTAGCAATGAAACTTCCTTCCAATTTGATGAAATAGTCTCATCCTTGCTGATGGAGGAGATGAGACAAAAAAATATGGAGAGCCATAATGGTGATGCCTTCTCTGTATGAGGACAGTCCCAGAACAGAAACAAAAATAAGTCATCAAGTGGGAGATCTAAATATAGAGGGAGATCAAAATCTCCAGGAAAACTTGTAAAGGTGGTGTGCTGGAAATGCAGAAAGGAAGGGCATTAAAAAAGGGATTGTAAATCTAAAGCTCCTGATAAAGGAAAGGGATCTGATGATGCTCCTTCTGCAGAGGGGAAAACCACCTCAGATGAAGGTGGGGATGTGTACTTGGCTTCTTCAAGTACACATGTAGATCATGAGGCATGGTTGATTGACTCAGGTGCATCCTTTCACTTCACTCCGCATAAAGAGTGGTTCTACAAGTATACGAAATATGATGGTGTTGATGTCTTCTTGGGGGGTGGCAGGAAGGCTAGAATCGTTGGTCGTGGAAAAGTAAAGTTGAAGTTGCAAGGTGGAAGGGTTAGAATACTTCTGGGTGTTCTACATATTCCTACATTAGCCAGAAATCTGATTTTTCTAAGCAAGCTGGATGATGCAGGTGTAAAAACAATGTTCGAGAAGGATACCTACAAAATGGTTCTGGGAGCATTGGTATTGATGTGGGGAGTTCGAATTGGAACTCTGTACAAGCTGCAAGGTAGCATTGTTATTGATGGGTGCAACAATTCTATGGTTCCTGAAAGTGGAGCAGAAAATCTAGTGGTCTCTGGATAGAAGACAATGCTGTGGCATCAAAGGCTTGGACATATTGGAGATAAGGGCCTTCAAATACTTCATGGTAAAGGTATAGTAGAAGGTATGAGTAATAGCTCTCTGGATTTTGATTTCTGTGAAAATTGTGTATATGGGAAGCAGAATCGAGTGAGTTTCTCCTCTGGTGGTAAGAGGTCAAAACATATATTAGAGCTTGTTCCTAGTGATGTGTTTGGACCTATGAAGGTTCCATCACTGGGTAAGTTTGTATACTATGTATAATTTATAGATGAATTCTCAAGGAATACATATATATATTTCCTTAATAAGAAATATGAAGTCTTTGACAGGTTTAAAGAATTTAAGTCTCTGGTGGAAAACTAGACAGAGAAGAAGATAAAGGTTCTGAGGACAGATAACGGTGGAGAGTTTTGCAATAAGGAATTTGAAGAATTCTATAAGAAGTGTGGTATATCACGACATAAGACTACTCCATACACACCTGAGCAAAATGGAGTTGTATAAAGAATGAACAAGATGTTGATGCAAAGGGTAAGAAGCATGCTTAGCAGTGCTGGGTTAGGATAGGAATTCTAGGAAGAGGCGGTGGAGACTGCATGTTACCTGTTCAACAGATCATCTTCATCAGCATTGGAAGATAAGACTCCATAAGAGGTATGGACTGGTAAGAAGCCTTCTCTTTCACATCTGAGGGTATTTGGATGTGATGCATATGTACACGTTCCAAAGGAGAAAAGAACCAAGTTGG